>JAOTQJ010155015.1:0-30138 GCA_025642045.1 Solanum sejunctum | reverse complement strand
AGTGATGTAAATACCTCAATAATTCCCATCCGATAAGGGAACAAGTGTATGGTAACCCACCCTAGTGGGAATCTATGTCAGTTGTGTACTATTTATGCATTATCATTTGTCGGGACATCTGTCCCAAAGTTAGTTACATGTTTTACTAAAACCATTTGTTTGTAATGCACTTAGTCAAAAGTGCTGAGTCAGGATAAGATTCCTTCTTATCGTTTCTTTTGAATTAGTGGACGATGGGGCTAAAATGGGTACCCGAACATACAAGCGAAAGCCACATGACACACATGTTCGAACCTTCAGGAGAAAAGATGCCATGAAGCAAAGAAAATATAAGTGTTTCATCTGTGGGGAAGAAGGACATTTTGCACGGGATTGCAAGAAATCCCATGGCAACATGGCGCGGAAGGCAATGGTAGATAACCTAAAGGAACTTGAGAAAGCATTCAATAAAAAATATCCGGGCACAGCAATTGGGATCTTACCAAGCGTAAGATTTGCTCATCAATACTTGAAGGAATTATGCCGAAAGGCTTCCTTACAGAGGCAATTAAAGGTTTGTCAAACTTGCGGATCAGGAACTCAATCATCCGTTGGATATCTACTGCTTCTTCTGCTTCCATGCTTGCTTCTGGTAGCCTGTCCATGTAGTAGTTGTCTCTGCCGCCGATGTTGAGGTCCTCGGCTTACTGTCGGAGGATCCCAATGAATTCTGCCATTTTTGTCCTTGCTTCTTGAGCTGCATAGACTATGCTTCCAGACAACCTAAGATTCTTGATAAGATCCAGCCGACACATGATCCCGAGTCTGTGGTTGTGGTGTTCACACTTAAAATCTAGTGCCACTAATTATATGAAGTGCATGTGTATGTGTTAACTGACCACAAGATCTTGCAATATGTCTTATGTTAGAAAGAGCTCGACGTGGGCAGAGGATATGGCTAGAGTTGCTCAACGATGATGACATGAGTATTCCCTAACACCCAGTTAAGGCTAACATTATTTTTGATACTCTTTGTAAATTATCTATGGGTAGCACTACCCACGAGGAGGAAGGGGATAAAGAGTTGGGCTAAGTAAGTGCATAGATTGGTAGAGGTAAAGGAAATAATGAAAGTGGGGTCAATGTTCAGAATGGGTCTGCTACATCTTTAGTGGCATGGGTAAAGGAAAAGCAAGACCAAGATCCTGTCTTATCCAACTAAAATAAGTTGTCCCTAAACAAAAGGTGATGGTCTTATACAAATGGGGAGATGGAGTGTAGAGATACTAGAGTAGACTTCATGTTCCAAATGTTTATGGTGTTTGAGAAAGAATCATGGCTAAAATAAGGTTAGGTTCTAGTGGTCTAAGGAACGTTAGAGAAGTTTTCAAGAGTTAAAGACTAGACTAACGACAACAGCAGTTTAGACCTTGACCGATGAGATGAAAGACTTTGTGATATTGTGATGCATTTGGAGTTAGATTAAGTTGTGTGCTGATGTAGAGAGGGAAGGTGATAGGCTATGCTTCCAAACAATACCATATTCTTGAGAAAAACTATCCGACACATGATCTCGAGTCAATAGTTATGGTGTTCACACCTAAAATATAGTGCCACTAATTGTATGGAGTGCATGTGCATGTGTTCACTGACCACAAGGGATTGCAATATGTTTTAAGTCAAAAAGAGATCAGCCTTCGATGGAGGAGATGGCTGGAGTTGCTCAAGGATTATCACATGAGCATTCTCTAACACCCGGTTAAGGCTAATATTATTGTTGATGCTCTTTGTAAATTATCTATGGGTAGCACTGCCTATATGGAGGAAGGGGAGAAAGAATTGGCTAAGGAAGTGCATAGGGTCGCAGAGGTAAAGAAAATAATGAATAAGGGGTCAATGTTCAACATGGGTCTACTTCATCTTTAATGGTATCAGTAAAGGAAAAGCAAGACTAAGATAATGTCTTACTCAAAATGGAAGAAGTTGTCCATAAACAAAAAGTGATGGTATTGTCCTAAGTGGGAGATGGAGTGTTGAGATACTAGAGTAGACTTTGTGTTCCCAAGGTTGATGGTTTTCAAGAGAGAATCATGGCTAAAAGAAGGTCAGGTTCCAGCAGTCTAAGGAATATGAGAGAAGTTTTCAAGCGTTAAAGACAACATTGACGACAATACTAGTTTTGACCTTGCATGATGGGATGGAGGACTGTCATATATTGTGATGCATCTAGAGTTGGATTTGGTTGCATGCTAATGTAAAGAGGGAAGGTGATAGCCTATTCTTCCAGATAGCTGAAGATTCTTCGGATGAACCATCCGACACATGATCTCGAGTTAGTAGTTGTGGTGTTCACACTTAAAATCTAGTGTCACTAATTATATGGTGTGCATGTGCATTTGTTCACTGACCACAAGAGAATGGAATATGTCTTAAGTCAAGAAGAGCTCAACCTGCGGCAGAGGAGATGGCTGGAGTTGCTCAAGGATTATTACATGAGCATTCTCTAACACCCAGTTAAGTCTAACATTGTTGCTGATGCTCTTTGTAAATTTTCTATGGGTAGCACTACCCACGTGGAGGAAGGGGAGAAAGAGTTGGCTAATGAAGTGCATAGATTGGCAAAGGTAAAGGAAACAATGAAGGTGGTGTCAATGTTTTGAATGGGTCTGCTTCATCTTTAGTGGCAGAGTTAAAGGAAAAGCAAGACCAAGATCTTGTCTAACTCCAACTAAAAGAAGTTGTCCATAAACAAAAGGTGATGGTCTTCTCTAAAGGGGGAGATGGAGTGTTGGGATACCAGAGTAGACTTTATGTTCCCAATGTTGATGGTGTTCAATAGAGAATCATGGCTAAAAAACGGTTAGGTTCTAGTGGTCTAAGGAATGTGAGAGAAGTTCTCAAGAGTTGAAGACTAGACTGACTACAACAGTAGTTTTGACCTTGCCCGATGGGATGTAAGACTTTGTGATATATTGTGATGCATCCAGAGTTGGATTGGGTTGTGTGCTGATGCAAAGAGGGAAGGTGATAGCCTATGCTTCTAGACAGCTTAAGATTCTTGAGGAAAACCATCTGATGCATGATCTCGATTTAGTAATTATGGTGTTCACACTTAAAATCTAGTGCCACTAATTGTATGGATTGCATGTGCATATGTTCACTAACCACAAGAGATTGCAATAGGTCTTAAGTTAGAAAGAGCTCAAACTATGGCATAGGAGATGGCTAGAGTTGCTCAAGTATTATGACATAAGCATTCTCTTACACCCAGTTAAGGCTAACATTGTTGTCGATGCTCTTTGTAAATTATTTATTGGTGTACTGCTTACATGGAGGAAGGGAAGAAAGAGTTGGCTAAGAAAGTACATAGATTGGTAGAGGTAAAGGAAACAATGAAGGTAGGGTCAATGTTAAGAATGGGTCTGCTTCATCTTTAGCGGCAAAGGTAAAGGAAAAGGAAGACCAAGATCCTGTTTTACTCTAACTGAAAGAAGCTATCCATAAACAAAATATGATAGTCTTATCTAAAGGGAGAGATAGAGTGTTGAGATACTAGAGTAGACTTTGTGTTCCCAATGTTGATGGTGTTTGAGAGAAAATCATGGCTAAAGCTCACAGCTTTAGATATTCTATTCATTTTGGCCCCACTAAGATGTACCACGACTTGAGAGAAGTCTATTGGTGTAATGGAATGAAGAAAGACATTGGTAAGTTTGTTTGTAAGTGTCCTAATAGACAATAGGTCAAGGTTAAGCATCAAATACCATATGGATTGGCTGAGAGCTTTTAAATTCCTAAATAGAAATGGGAGATGGTCATCATGGATTTTATTGTTGGTCTGTCAAGGTTCTGAAAGCAACATGGTTCGATATGGATGATCGTAGAGAGGGTGACCAAATCTTCTCACTTCATAGCAGTTAAGATGACTAACACAGTAGAGGAGTATACTAAATTATATATTGGTGAGATTGTGAGGTTCCAATAGCTCAATTCACCCTAAATATTGGAGATTTTTTAGAAGGGATTGGTTATAGTTAAATCTAAGTACAACCTTCCACCCTCAGATAGATGGTCAGGCAGAATGCACCATTCAAACATTGAAGGATATGTTAAAGGTTTGCGTCCTTGGCTTCAAGGGCAATATGGACGACCACTTTCCACTGATCGAATTGCCTACAACAATAGTTATCATACAAGAATGCAATTGGCCCCTTAAGAAACTTTGCATGGGAGAAGATATAGATCACCGATTGGGTGGTTTAAGTTGGTGAAGCCGAGTTGATTTGTCTTGGTCTTGTCCACCAGTTCATTGAAAAGGTGAAAGTTATTAGAGAGGTTGAAGATCGCACAAAGTCATCAAATGTCTTACACTAACAAGGAAGAAGGGACTTAAAATTAAAGGTAGATGATTGGGTGTACTTGAAATCGCCAGCCATAAATGGTGTCAAGAGGTTCGGTAAGAAAGGAAAGTTGAGTCCATGCTATATTGGTCCCTAACAAATTATGAGGAGGACTAGGAAGGTCGCCTATGAGTTAGATTTGCCTTTCGAGATAGATGGAATTCATCAGATATTCCACGTGTCAATGTTGAAGAAGTCCTTGGGAGACCTTACTTTGGTGTTCCTAGTTGAGAGCACCGGTGTAAAGGATACCCTGTCCTATAAGGAAATTCCAGTCCAAATCCTTGATCAACAAGTTTGTAAGTTGAAGAACAAAGAGATAGCCTCCGTGAAAGTTCTATAGAGGAACCAATTTTGTTGTGAAAGCTACGTGGGAAGCTGAGGAAGATATGAGAATCAAATACATTCTTCTATTCAGGCCAAATGATGATGGTGTTGATGGTAATGTATCTATCTCTAACTTAATTGACATTTCCATTACTAGTTGATGTGCTATTTCTTGAGTCTGAGTGGAGTTCACAGAGGATGAAGAGGAGTTAAAAATATGAGTTGTCTAGTGAGTCTTAAGTCTACTCGTGCCCTAATTCCAATTCTACTCATCATTCGAGGATGAATGATCCCAAGGGGGAGATAATGTGAGCCTTGTAAAATTATTGAAATACTTCTAGAATAGGATAGTGCGCATAAAGCGTCTTCCCAAGCTCTAATGAAAAATTTGAGACAGAATTTGCGATCAGCATAAAAAATTGAGTGAGGATGGTCTCAACCAGATTTTAGAGTGGACTAGTCAAGAGATATTTTTTTGTAATTAAATCCGAACAAGTGTAAGTGCACGGCCAAGGCATGATGCGCTTGGGGCACGAACTTACCTTTGATATTTTTTTCAATTCTCTAGAAATGATATATGTTGAGAACCTTTGCGGAAATACATATGTATGTGCCCCAGAATGATACGTACATGGTGTTTTCGGATGAAATTTTATTCTTTATTTCGGGAAGGGCACTTTGTCTTTACCCAACCTCTCCTAACTCACACAAATATGCATAAGGGTAGTTTTCATTTCAAAACCTATTTTTCCTGGCTTCTAAGTGATAATTCTTGAGAGAGAAAGAAGAGAAAGCTTGTGGGTTTCAAGAGTTGGATACAATTCCTTGAAGAAGTGAAATGACCCAAAAAAGTGCACTAAAATATGCCCTAGAATTTTAAATTCAATATATCTCAAAATCCATGTGTGATATCAAAAATTCAACTTCATTTTCTTGTTCACAGGGTCAAAATAATGGGGAGAAGGGTTTAACACAATTTTAGAGCAATCGAATCATAATTTCAAATTTCCAAAATTTTAATTTCCAGAATCAGTTCGCGATGGTCTCGTAACACGCAACTATCACAGATATATGTATATTTGGCCTCTATCATAGGTCTATGTCGCGAATCAGATATAGACCTGTGTATTTTGTTGCCAGTGATTTCTATTTTGGTCCAAGGCTTTTGCGCCTTAGGCCTAAGTGCTCCCAAATATGGTGTTACCTATACTTAGCAGTATTTCACCCTCATATCATCCTAAGCACACCTAATACTCACTCAAACACTTAGTCTTATACTTCTCTCAAAATTCAAGTTTTAAACCATCCTTTGAATCTCAAAATTCTCCTTCAAGCTTCAAGTCTCCATCCCCAATCTTCTTCAAGGTTTCTTCAAAAGCTAAGGTATGTGGGTTTCTTTCATGGGTTCATTTCACCCATGATACACAAGCCTCCTTTTTCTCAAATTGCATTATTAAAGTTGATTTACAAATGGGTCTTGCTTATTATTAAATTCACTACAGAATATGTTAATGTTATGCAAAATTATGACTATTTTGCTATGTTTTGAGCTATAAATCTTTGATCTTGTAAGACATGAGGAGGGGTTTTGATGTATGTTGCTTGAGTTGTTGTAAGGTGTTGATTTATTCTTTTACAAAGGATTTTCTTACATGATTGCATCTCAATATTTCATGGTTTTATACTAGTATTACACACCCTCTAAGTGTTTGATAAAATGTCTGACTATGATTTCTTGAGGGATTGAAGGTCCAAAGCATGAGATATGACATGATTGACTATATGATGATGAAATGAGCTTATGTATATGATAAGTTCTATATATAGTATTGTACTAGATCATGCCCAATCTAGGGGGAGGGGGCTAAGAACCCAGATAACCTAGATGGGTGTTTGTACTCATCAACATAGTGAAGGGTTTGTACTTCTCCACCTAGTGATGGGGCAGAATCATCACCAACCTAGTGAGGGTTTGTACCTCACCACCTAAGTGATGGGGAGATATCATCACCAACATACCAAGGGGTTTGTACTTTGAAAATCTAGCTTGGTCTCTTCTACACTTATGATATCCTATATGAGTATGAGTTACTTAAGAATGTTTTACTTATGCATTGATCATATATGTCATATTGATATATCATACTTATTGCCTATTATTATGCATTTTGATTAAGGTGCCTATCTCTCGTTGCATTGCATCCTACATACTTAGTACATTCAAATGTACTAAAGCATGCTATTACTTACAGGATATCACCATGTAGGAATCGGTGCCCAAATTGATCATCCTCCTCCATGTTGCTAAATTGGTACTACTCAAGATTGTGCTGAGTCCTCCACTTTGGGGACCTTAGCTTATGTTGCTCTTATTATGTGTTGAGACATTTTTCTTATTTTCTATTTTAACTATGAGGGTGAGCCCCGTTGCTTTGTCTTGGACCCCGCTCTCATCTATGTAGTAGAGGTGATTGTTGGACATGGTATGTATCTAAGACATAACTTTGACTCCTTGTCTCTTGATTATGATGCTATGTAAGATTTTCCCTTAGCCCCTTGGCCCTATTCTTACTCTTTATGTCTTTTATATGCTTCCACGATCAATGATGTGCAATGGTAAGTTAAGAGGCTGTTTTGGGGTTTTCTTGGGTCCCCCCATTTGTCGTGTCACATTTAGGCCCTAGGTTTGGGTCATGACTAACTTGGTATCAGAGCACTACGTTGATAAATCCTTGGAGTCCAACACACCACGTCGATTAGAGTCCTATTTATGGTTGTCACGCGTGTCATGTCTATGAATAGGAGGCTATGAGACATTTTAGAAAATGTTTCCCTTCTTCATGTTTTAAGTCATGCTATAAAGTTGTAGTGAGTTCCCCCCCCCCCAAATAATTATTTTTTGCTATGGTAGATCATGTCAAACACTCGAGGAAGAAGCGCCCAAACTTCCGAGGGAGCAACCTAACAATGGTGAGCTCGTGGATTCTCTCACTATGCTTTCCCAAGTTGTGGCCAACAAAGTAAATCAAGGGGCTTAATCCCCTCATGCTACTACTCAAGAGCTAAGGTAAGAGACTTCATGCGGATGAATCCTCTAGTGTTCTATGGGAAAAAGGTGGATAAAGATCCACAAGAGTTTCTTGATGAGATGTATAAGATCTTGAATACCATGGGTATTGGGCCAAATGAAGGCAGAGTTGGAGGCATAACAAATCAAGGGGTTAGCCTTTATATGGTATGATCAATGGAAGGGTGATAAGGGAATTGGTAATGTGGTGTTTTGGGAGGAATTTAAATCGAATTTTCTTAATTGATTTTTCCCTCTTGAGCTTAGGGAAGCTAAGTTAGTGGAGTTTATGAACTTGAAACAAGGTGCTATGAGTATGAGGGAGTATGTCCTCAAGTTTAATCAACTTTCAATGTATGCTCCTCATTTGGTGGCCGATCCTACATCTAAGATGAATAAATTTGTGATGGGGTTCTCCGACTTGGTGAGTGAAGAATGTCAGTCTGCCTTTATAATTAGTAAAATGGACTTGTCTCAATTGATGACCTATGCTGAGCAAATGGAGTAGGAGAAATTAAGGAAAGAGAAGGGGACGTGTGGCCAAGAGGGCCCATCTTGGGGTAAGTTCTATAGGGGTGGCCGGTTCCATCAAGGACAAAGGTCTCATCATGTTACTAATAGGGGGTCTGCCAATGACCTCCCTAGGCCTTATAGTGTTGGCGTTACGGCTCTCATTGATATGTGTCCTACATATAGGAAGAGTCATAGGGACCCGTGTTTGAAGGATTCTAATGCATGCTTCGATTGTGAGGAGCTTGGTCACAAAAGGATGGATTGTCCAAGAAATCATTGCAAGGCCCGGGTGCAAATACGATTCCATTGGGTAGAGGTGGTCCTCAAAGTAGTGCCCCAATGCACAAATGGTTTTATGCTCCACGTGGGAGGTAAGGGGTTGGTGAGGTTCCCGATGTTGTTACCGATATTTTGAATATCTTTGACTTTGATGTATATACTTGGATTGATCCGAGTACCACACTATTCTTTGTTATCATTTTTGTTGCTAAAAAGTTCCATGTTGACCCCGAGTTGTAGTGTGAGTCATATGAAGTTTCTACTCCTATTAATGCTTCTATTATTTCTTTAAAAGTTGTCCTATTTTCATTTTGCATAAGTTGTTGCCTTGTGATCTTGTTGAATTAGCCATGGTAGATTTTGATGTCATTCTTGGGATGGATTGGTTGTATGCCTACAATGTTTCTATTAATTGTAAAACCTATAGGGTAAAGTTTCAATTCCCTAATGAACCCATCCTTGAGTGGGAAAGTCAAGATGTGGTGGTCAAGGGTATATTTATTTCATGCATTAAAGGCCATAAGTTGATCTCTAAAGGGCATATTTATCATCTTGTGAGGGTTAGAGATGTGGAGTCTAAAGCCCCTTCTATTGAGTAAGTTTCTATCGTAAATGAGTTTCTTGATATTTTCCCAAATGACTTTCCTGGTGCTTCTCCTAAAAGGGCAATATATTTTGGTATAAACCTCCTCCACGATACTCAACCCATCTCTATTCCCCCTTACCAGATGGCCCCATCGGAGTTGAAGAAGTTAAAGGAACAATTGAAAGATTTGTTAGTAAAGGGATTTTATTAGACCTAGCCAATCACCTTGGGGTGCTCTGATGTTTTTTATGAAAAATAATGATAGGTCACTTAGAATGTGCATTGACTATCGACAACTCAATAGGGTAACCATTAAGAATAGGTATCCTCTTCAAAGGATTGATGACTTGTTTGACCAATTGCAAGTGGATAGCTTTTTCTCTAAAATTGATCTTTTATTCGGGTACCATGAAGTAAGGGTCAGGGACTGTGACATTCCCAAGATAGCCTTCCGGACTAGATATGGACATTAGGAGTTTTTTGTAATGTCTTTTTGGTTGACCAATACACCGGCCATCTTCATGGACCTAATAAATGATGTCTTCAAACTATACCTTGATTCATTTGTTATGGTATTTATTGATGATATTTTGAGCTATTCACATAGTAGGGAGTAGCATATGGGGCATTTGAGGGTCGTGCTGCAAAGATTAAGGAGAAAAAATTGTATGTCATATATGACAAGTGTGAATTTTTGTTGAAGGAAGTTGCCTTCTTGGGTCCTGTTGTGTCAGGGGATAGTACAAAAGTGAATCCTAAGAAAATCGATATGATTAGAAATTGGCCTAGACCCTTTATCCAATCGGATATTAGGAGCTTCTTGGGCCTAGCCTATTAATATAGAATGTTTGATAATGGGTTCTCCTCCATTGCTTCCCCTATGACAAAATTCACTCAAAAGAAGGTTAAGTTTGTATGGACCAATGAGTGTGAAAGGAGATTCCAAACATTGAAAGACAAGCTTGTGTCTGATCTTATATTGTCATTACCAAATACTCTTGAGGGATTTGTGGTGTATTGTGATGTGTCCCAGGTTGGTTTAGGTTGTGTGTTGATGCAAAATGGGAAGATCATAGCTTATGCTTCTAGAAACTATCCTATCTATGATCTAGAGTTAGCCGCCATCGTATTTGCATTAAAAATTTGACGTCACTACTTGTATGCCGTGCATGTGGATGTGTTCACCGATCATAAGAGCCTTCAATATGTCTTCACTCAAAAAGATCTCAACATGAGGCAAAGGAGATGGTTAGAACTTCTTAAAGACTATGATATGACTATGCACTATCATCCATGTAAGACAAATATGGTGGCGGATCCCTTGATTAGGGTATCTATGGGTAGTCTAGCCCATGTTGAAGGTGGTGATAAGGAGATGGCCAGGGAGGTTTATCAATTGGCTAGATTAGGGGTTAGGTTGGAAGAAATTGGTAATGATGGTGTTGTTGGTGTTGATGGGTCTACGTCTTCATCAGTTGATGAGGTGATAGCAAAACAAGATCTTGACTCCTCCTTGCTTGAATTGAAGACCTTGGTGAAAGAGGGCAAAGTAGAGGCTTTATCCAAAGGGGGAGATGGGGCCCTTAGGTACCAAGAAGGGTTGTGTGTGCCTTGTCTTGATGGTTTGAGGGAAAAGATCCTTGATGAGGCCCATAATTCTTCTTATGCTATCCACCCTAGTTCTACCAAAATGTATAGAGACTTGAGGGATGTGTATTAGTGGGGAGGCATGAAGAGGGACATAGCCAAATTCATTTTCGATTACCATAGTTGTCAACAAGTCAAGGCCGAACATCAAAGGACAGGTGGCCTAACCCAAGACATAGAGATTCCCACTTGGAAGTGGGAGGTGATTAATATGGATTTTGCGGTTGGGTTGCCAAGACTAGGAAGGGATTTGATTCCATTTAGGTTGTGGTTGATAGGATGACGAAATCAACTCACTTTCTACCTATTAAGACTACAGTCCATTTCGGAGCAGATTTCTCATGGATCTATGGGGCTGAAGAGTATGCAACATTGTGCATCCATGAGTTAGTGAGGTTGTATAGGATTCCTTTGTCCATCATATCGTATCGTGGTGCATAATTCACTTCACACTTTTGGAGGTCTCTTCAAAGGGGCCTTGGTACAAAAGTTCACCTTAGTACGACTTTTCACCCACAAGCGGATGGCCAAGACAAAAGAACCATTCAAGCCCTTGAATATATGCTTAGGGCTTGTGTCTTAGAGCTTAAGGGTAGTTGGGATAGCCATATTCCCCTGATTGAGTTTGCATACAACAATAGCTATCACTCTAGCATCGGTATGGCTCCTTTTGAGGCTCTTTATGGGAGACGTTGTAGATCACTGGTTGATTTTTTTGAGGTTAGAGAGGTGGCTTGTCATGACTCAAGCCTAGGTCCTACACGTGACATAGCGAATGGGGAACCCGAAGGAACCCCAAATAAGCCACTTAACTTGTCATTACACATCATTGGTCGCAAAAGCATATGAAAACAGCATAAAAGAGCAAGAATACGAGCAAAGGGGCTAAGGGAAAAGCTTGTACAATTTCATAGTCAAGAGAGAAGAGTCAAACTCATATCATAGATACATAACATTCCAACAACCACCTCTATTACATAGATAAGAGCCGGGGACACGATAAGCAACCGGCCTTACCCTTACAGTCAAATAGAACATAAATAAAAGTGTCTTAATATATAACAAGAAATCGTAGACTAAGGTCCACGAAGTGGAGGACTCACCAAGTAGCTTGAGTAGCACCGAACTAGCCATGTGAAGGTGGATGATCAACTTGGGCTCCAGTTCCTACATGGTGATATCATGTAGGCAAGAGTATGCATTAGTATGTTTAAATGTACTAAGTATGTAGGATACAATGCAACAATAGATAGGCATCATAATCAAAATGCATAATATTAAGCAATATGCATAATATAGAAATATGGCATGTATAATCAATGCTTAAGTAAAATATGCTTAAGTAACTCATACTCATACAGGATATAATATGTGTAAAAGAGACAAAGCTAGTTGTTCAAGGTACAAACCCCTTGGTGGTTATGTGTTACAAAACCCTCATACGGTTGATGATAACCACACCTTATCAACACGGTGGTGAAGTACAAATCCCTCACATGGTTGATGAGTACATACCCCCACCATGGTTACCCAGGCTCAAATCCCCCTCGAATCAGGTATTGTATAATGTAAAACTTTATATAGATTATACTATATATATATATATATAACCTAATTTCATCATCATATAGTCATTCATATCATATCTCATGCTTTGGATCTTCAACTCCTCATGAAACCACATCCGGACATTTTATCAAACACTTAGAGGATGTGTAATGCTAGTATAAAACCATAAAATATAGAGATGAAATCAAACAAGAAAATACATTGTGAAACCATTAACCAATACCTTTCAACACCCTCAATCAACATACAACATCACCCCTCTTCAAATCTTACAATAGATCAAAGATTTATAGCTCAAAATATAGAAAAACAGTCACAACTTTACATACTTTTACATAGTATGCAGTGAACTTCATAATAAGGAAGACCCATTTGTAAATAAACTTTAAATCATGAAATTTGAGTAAAAGGAGGCTTAGGTTTCATGGATTAAAGGAACCCATGAAAGAAACTCACATACCTTAGCTTAGAGATGAACTTGGTGAAGATGGGAGATGGAGACTTGAAGATTGAAGAAGGCTTTTGGGTCTTGGACCATATGTCACAATCATATTATCCTAAACATATCCCCATACTCACTAAAAGCACTTAGTCTTATATTTATCTCCAAATTCAAGTCTAAAACCCTTATCCTGGTCTCAAGATTCTCCTTCAAGTCTCCATCGCCACTCTTCTTCAAGGTTTCTCCAAAAGCTAAGGTATGTGGGTTTCTTTCATTAGTTACTTTAACCCATGGTATCCAAGCCTCCTTTTTCTTAAATTGGATGATTTAAATATTATTTACAAATGGTCTTTATTATTATAAAATTCACTGCACATTATGTTAAAGATATGCAAAATTGTGACTGTTTTGCTATGTTTTGAGCTATAAATCTTTGATCTATTATAAGATTTGAGGAGTTTAGATGTATATTTATTAAGGTTGTTACAAGGTGTTGATTCATGGTTTTACAATGGATTTTCCTGCATGATTTCAGCTCTATATTTCATGATTTTATAATAGCATTGCACACCCTCTAAGTGTTTGATAAAATGTCTGGCTATGGTTTCTTGAGGGATTGAAGGTTCAAAGAATGAGATATGATATGATTGACTATATGAAGATGAAATGAGCTTATGTATAGGATAAATTCTATATTAAGTGTTGCATTAGATCATGCCCAATCTAGGGGGGACTAAGAACTCGGATAACCTAGATGGGGGTTTGTACTCATTAACCTAGTGAAGGGTTTGTACTTCTCCACCTAGTGATGGGGAGACATCATCACTAACCTAGTGGGGATTTGTAATCATCAACCTAGCAAAGGGTTTGTACTTCTCCAGCAGGGTAATAGGGCAGTATCATCACCAACCTAGCGAGGGGTTTGTACCTTACCATCTAAGTGATGGGGCGGCATTATCACCAACTACCAATGGGTTTGTACTTTAGAAATATATCTTGGTCTCTATTACACATGTGATATCCAATATGAGCATGAGTTAATTAAATATGTTTTACTTATGCATTGATCATACATTCAATATTGATATGTTATGCTTATTGCTTATTGTTATGCATTTTGATTAAGGTACCTATCTCTCGTTGCATTGCATCTTACATACTTAGTACATTCAAATGTACTAATGCATACTTTTGACTACATGATATCACCATGTAGGAACTGGTGCCTATGTTGATCATCCTCGTCCACGTGGCTACATCGGTACTACTCAAGCTTATGGTGAGTCATCCACTTTGGGGACCATAGACTATGTTGCTCTTATTATGTTTTGAGATATTCTTCTTATTTTCTGTTTTGACTATGAGGGTGAGTCTGGTTGCTTTGTTATGGCCCCTGCCCTTATCTATGTAGTAGAGGTATTTTTTGGACATGTTATGTATCTATGACATAAGGTTTGACTCTTTGTCTCCTTGTTATGATACTACGCAAGCTTTTCCCTTAGCCCTTTGCCCCTATTCTTACTCTTTATGTCTTTTATATGTTTTCGCGATCAATGATGTGCAATGGTAAGTTAAGAGGCTTATTTGGGGTTCCCTCGGGACCCCCTATTTGTTGTGTCACATCTAGGTTCTAGGCTTGGTTCGTGACATGATGCTTAAGTTATTCTTCATCTCGGGTATATAAGACTAACCCAAAACATGAAATTGTTATTCCATGAGACCCATTGATTGAAATAAGTTGATAGTTGAATGTGATGAGTTCTATATGTTAAGTTCTTGAATATTCTATTGAAAATTATACTTAATTTATGTATTTCTTGAATAATGATCATCTAAAACTTGAATTGTTTGTTTAAATGGTTTTTTTTTAATTGTTAGATAAAGCTGACATCATTTCTTTATTGAAGACTACAAGAATGAACTTAGGGCTTGATATCTAGAGCCTTGATCGTATTAATATGCTTGTTATTATTGTTTTGGTCTTGAGTTGAGTATGTTTATGATGATGCTGATGAGATTTATGTCTTTAGTCTTAAAAGGGTTGAACTCAATCTTAGGAGAATGTTCCTAATCAATTGAGTTGATAGCTGATGAGTGAGTGCATGTCCTTTGTCCAAAAAGATTGAGTGATGAGAAATCTTGATGTTTGATGTTTATGAGCATATTGAGTCTTAGGAGCAGTATCGAGCACCAAAATGAGTAAGAGTGAGTCCCACTCTCACTTATAACTACATACACAGTGTAGGAGAGAATTGGATTGTGAAGAACGGATGTTTCCTTATCCCAAATAAGGACTTGATGCTATTATGGATCCACTGATGCCATACCCTTTTACTTGGCATGGTACTAGATGGATGTCGCAATGACATTGCTTTGTTGTATCATCACTGACTCATAGGTGATGGTTGTTGGTTCAAGAAACTCCCAATTGGGTTCCTCACTATTAGTACTTCGATATCGATTTGATGGCTTGAGTCTTGATTGACGTTGATGAGTTAATGTCTACTTCTTATCCTTACCGGAGATGAGAGCTTATTATATTGAGTGTGTATCTTATGAGTTGAGATTATTCCATGTTACTTCTACTTATATTTGTTATTCATCTATTTTACATACCGTAAATTCCATGTACTGATGCTACTTAACGCTACATCATTTCATTAGACAGATACAAAAGATAGAGGACTTCAGCAGATGCATCATTGAGGTTCAGTACTCCTAGTTTCAGACATTGGTGAGTACTCCCCTGCATTCGGAGGATACCAATTACTTTCTTCTTTACATTTTGAGTTAGTTCTTTTAGTTTGTGGTAGCCATGGCCTGTCATGGTACCTTCCTCGATTGTGCAAATAGAGGCATCATTGACATAGAGATGATGGTTTTATTGTCACGACCCAAGCCTAGGGCCTAGACATGACACGGTGAATGGGGAACCTGAAGGGACCCCAAACAAGCCTCTTAACATATTATTATACATGCTTGGTCGCAGAAGAAATTAAACAACAATAGGAGAATAGAAATAAGGGCAAAGGGACTAAGGGAGTCTTTTATTTCTTAAAACATACAAGAGCCGAGAGAGTCAAAGCTCATAACATCATTACATAACATGTCCAACAACACTTGTAAACTTAGAATTTACATAGGCCAAGACAACGTTTTGGGCTCACCCTCATAGTCAAAGGCATAGAATAAGGTAAAGAGAGTCTCTGCATTCATAGGAACAAATGATATCATCCTCGTAGTTGAGGACTCACCAAAATTACTTGAAGAGGTAGTACTAGCCATAGGGAGAAAGGTGATCAAGTGGAGATCCTATTCCTACATAGTAAAATTATATAGGCATAGAGTATGCATTAGTACATTTGAATGTACTAAGTAAATAGGATCCAATGCAATAAGCGATAGGCAACATATTAGAAATGCATATTTGTAAGCAAGAGATAGTATAATAGCAACATGGCATGCATGAAAAATGTTGAAGTAAAAATACTGATATAGAACATATTACATATGTAGGAAGAGACTATCATCATAGACCAAGCAACTTAGTACTTGGAATCCAAGGCATGCCACCCACTTGGAAGGTGGATGAGGAACATACCACTCATCTTTGGTAGTATGGGATTGGCACAACCTAAGAAGGTGGATGAGGTACATACCTCTCATCTATGGTAGTACGGAATTGCCACCACCCGACAAGGTGGATGAGGTACATACCCCTCATCTATGGTAGTATAGGTTGCCACCACCTGACAAGGTAGATGACGTACATACCCCTCATCTATGGTAGTACAGGATTGTCACCACCCAACAAGGTGGATGAGGTACATACTCCTCATCTATGGTGTGGTCAACTTGCAATACTATAGATACTTTCCATGATAACAACTTGTATACACGTTCCTTTCATCATCATAAAGTCACTTAACTTATATACAATGAATTAGGCTTTCAACAACTCACTATACCATAACCAAACATTTTATCAAACACTTGGCGGGTGTCTCACGTTAGTATAAAATCATGTAATACAAGAGCGAAATCATGCAAGGAAACTTGAAGCAAAACAATCCACTAACACTTTATAATACCCTAGTGCAATATACGTTGAAACTCTTATAAAATATCAAAATAGATCATAGATTCATAACTCCAAGCATGCTTAAATAGTCACACTTTTATGAAACCCCAACATAGTTCATAGTCAAATTCATAATAGGTAAGACCCATAAGTAAATCAACTTAGAAATATACAATTTATATAAAAAGGAAAGTTAGACACCATGTTTGAAAGGACCCAATTGTTGAAACCTACATACCTCAACTTAGGAGAATTCCTTGATTGAGAACTTGAAGATTAAGTGAATTCTTTAAGATAGGAATGAGTTTGGGACCCTTGCTTTTGAGTAAAATATTTGTCTAAGTGTTTAAGAAGGTTTTGGAGAATGTCTTGTATGATATGGGGTTGCAAAGTGAATTATGTATAGGTATTTTTACGTATAGGGAGGTGTAGGCCCAAGATACCAAAGCCTTAGGCCAAAACTGAATTACTAGCAACATAATACACTACTCGGCGATGGGTCCATGTCATGGAGCCAACACTAACAACCTCTACAAGTGAAATTTGTGTGAAAACTAAATTTTGCTATGGTTACTCTAAAATCGGCGTTAGACCCATTTTCAACTTATTTTTTACCCTGATAAAGAATATGCGATCGGAGTTTTAGTATCACGCATGAATTTTGAGATATATGAATATTACGATTATGGGCATTTTCGAGGCACATTTTTGGGCACTTTTTGGGGTTGTTTCAATGTCTCCCCATTGAGAACTTTCGTCTTCGAATGTTAAAGAAACAAATACAAGAGAAATAACCAAGATGCTTTCAGTCCACATAAGGATGCAATAATGCACTTAAACATCATTTCAAAAATCTCAATATAAGCATCAAATTCACCATAATCTTGTCAATTTAAATATGAATGCATGAAAATGATATGAGGGCTGAAACATAAGACTTGAAATCATGTAGGGGAGTTAGATTAGTACCTTAGGCTTGAGTAGAATGGAAAAGATAGGGATATTGCTTTTGCATGTCCGCTTCGGCTTCCCATGTGGCACTTTCAACTTGTTGATTCCTCCAAAGGACCTTAATAGAAGCTACATCCTTCTTCCTCAACCACTTCACTTATCTATCCAAAATATCTACCGAAACATTTTCATAAGTCAAGTTGTCTTCAACGACACCCACAATATCCAATGGCACAATAGCATTTGGGTCACCCATACACTTACTCAATATCGACACATGAAAGATTGGATGAACCAAGTCCAGTTCCCTAGGAAATTCCAACTCATAGGCCTCCCTACCAATCATCCTCAACACCCTATAAGTACCCACATATCTTGGACTCAATTTACCCTTTTTACCAAAACCAACCACACCCTTAATGGGTGAAACCTACAAATAAACCCAATCACCAACTTTAAATTCAAGATTCCTTCTCCTTACATTGGAATTGGACTTTTGACAACTTTGGGCTATTTTCAATCTCTCCCTAATCAACCTCACTTTCTCTAAAGCCTCCATAACAAAATTTGTACCCAACCAAGCCATCTCTCTGACTTCAAACCACCCAACTGGTGATCTACAACATCTACCATAAAGGGCCTCAAAAGGCACCGTACCAATGCTTACATAGTAGATATTATTATACGCAAAATCAATCAATGGAAGATGGCCATCCCGACTACCCTCAAATTATAATACACAAGCCCTAAGCATATCCTCAAGAGTTTTGGATAATATTTTTTTGCTTGGACTTTTTTTTTAGGGTGAAAGATCGTGCTTAGCATAACCTTGGTACCAAGACCCCTTTGGAAGGACCTCCAAAAGTGTGAAGTGAATTGAGCACCGCGACCCAAAATGATAGACAAAGGCACCCCATGCAATCTAACCAACTCATAAATGTACAATCTATAATACTCTTCGGCCCCATATATAGTCCTAACTAGTAGGAAATGAACCGACTTTGTCATTCTCTCAACCACAACCCAAATAGAATCAATACCCTTCTAGTATTAGGCAACCCAACCACAAAATCCATATTGATTTCCACCCAATTCCAAGTAGTAATCTCCATATCTTGGGCTAGGCCACCCGGCCTTTGAGGCTCGGCTTTCACTTGTTCACAATTATGGCAACCAGACACAAACTTATCAATGTCTTTCTTCATACCATCCCGCCAAACCACATCTCTCAAATCACTATACATCCTTGTGTAACCGGGGTGAATGGAATAGGAAGATTTATGAGCCTCATCAAGAATCAACCTCCTGAAGTCCTCAACATTATGCATACATAATCTACATTGATATCTAAGAGTACCATCTCCCCCTTGGGAGAAAACCTCCACCTTACCATCTCTCACTAAGGTCTTCAACTCTAACAAGGCGGGGTCAAGATCTTGGTTTGTCTTTACCTCTTCAATCAATGAAGATTTAGAACCATAAACCATCACTACACTTGCATCGTCAACCTCTTCCAACCTAATCCCCAATATCGCCAACTGATGGACCTCCCTAACCATCTCTTTGCCGCCACCATTAACATGAGATAGCTACCAATAAACACCCTACTCAAAACATTGGCCATAAAATTAGCCTTATCGGGATGATAACACATACTCATATCATAGTCCTTAAGAAGCTCTAACCACCTCCGTTGTCTCAAGTTGAGATCTTTTTGAGTGAACACATACTGGAGGCTTTTATGCTCTGTGAACACATCAACATGCACCCCATACAAGCAATGATGCCAAATTTTTAGAGCAAATACCACGGCAGCAAATTCAAGATCATAAGTAGGATAATTATTTTCATGCGCCTTAAGTTGTCTAGATTTATGAGCTATCACCTAACCATTTTGCATCAAGACACAACCCAAAACCAATTTGTAAGGCATCATAATAGACAACAAACCCTTCCAGCCCTTGTGGTAGAGACAAGATAGGAGCAAAGACAATTTTATCCTTCAAGGTTTGGAAACTCTTTTCCCACTCATCGGTCCACAAAAACTTTTCCTTGTTTTGAGTCAACTTAGTCATGGGAGAAGCAATAGAAAAGAACTCATTTACAAACCTCCAGTTGTAACCTTCTAAGCCCAATAAGCTTCTTATATTCAAGGGAGTTAAAGGTATAGGCAATCACCTCCATCTTCTTAGTATCCACCTTTACACCATCACCTAACACCACATGACCTAGAAAGGCAACCTCTTGCGACCAAAACTCACACTTCTCATACTTAGTATACAACTTCTCTTCCCTCAATTTTTGCAATAGCACCCTCAAATGACTCATATGTTCCTCCTAACTATGAGAATAGATCAAAATATCATCAATTAATACCACTACAAATAAATCAAGTTAGGGTTTAAAGACCTTATCAATAAGATCCATGAAGATAGCCGGTGCATTGGTCAACCCAAAAGACATAACGATGAATTCATAGTTCCCATATCTAGTTTGGAAGGTTATTTTGGGAATGTCACACTCCCACACTTTCACTTGATGATACCCGGACCGTAGATCAATCTTACAGAATTGTAGCCTCTGAAGTTGGTCAAATAGATCATCAATCCTTGTAGAGGATACTTATTCTTTATGGTGACCCTATTAAGTTGCTGATAGTCAACACACATTCTAAAAGTACCATCCTTCTTCTTCACAAATAACACCGGTGTACCCCAAGGTTATTGACTAGGACTAATAAAACCCTTATCCAACAAATCTCTCAATTTCTTTTTCAACTCCTTCAATTCTGTCAGGTCCATACAGTAAGGGGGAATAGAAATGGGTTAAGTATCGAAAAGGAGGACTATACCAAAATTTATTTCCCTTTCAAGAGGAACATCTTGAAACTCATTAGGGAAGACATCAAGGAACTCATTAAACACCGGGACCAACTCTATGGGAAGGACTTTGGACTCAACATCCCTAGCCCTCACAAGATGGGCCCCTGAGAAATCAACTTTTGGGCTTTAATGCAAGAAATAAACCTACCCTTGACCACCACATCATATCTCTCCTACTCAAGGATGGGTTCATTGGGGAATTAGAATTCGACCCTATAGGTTCTACAATCAATAGAGGCATAATATGCATGCAACCAATCCATCCCAAGAATGACATCGAAATCCACCATATCCAACTCAACAAGATCACAAGGCAAAATTTTATACGAAATGCAAATGGGACAATTTCTATAGATCTTTCTAGCAACAATACATGCACCAATGGCAGTAGACACCTTATAAGACACACAACAATTCAGGTTCAACATGAAATTTTTTAGCAATAAATGGAGTAACAAAAGAAAGAGTGGAACCTAAGTCTATCAATGCATACACATCAAAATCAAAGACTTTTAACATACCAACAATGACATTAGGCATCTCATCTACCCCATGCCTCCCTTGAAGAGAATAGAACCAATTGTACCTTAGGGCACCACCTTGTTAGCCTCCTCTTTCTAAAGGAAAAGCATTTGTACCCTGGCCTTATGGATGAACATCTTTACCCTTGTTGCAATTACGTGGAGAATCAATCATCTTGCGGCCTACTTCCCCACACCCAAAATAAGCATTGGTATCCCTCAAGTATGGGTCACCATGAACCTTACCACACTTTGGACAAATAGCATTAGGCACCACACTACCATTACCTTGGGCTCTTTGGTAATCATTGGCAAACCATCTATTAGGAGTATGAGAAGACCCTTGGCCTTGATGTAACCAGCCACCTTTGAGACTTTGGAACTTACTATCAAAATGGGCCCTCTTGGTCTCATTACCACATCTCTTTCTCAACTTCTCCCCCTCTAATTGTTCGGCATAAGTCATGAGGGGGAACAAGTCCATATCACTAATCAACATAGCAACACGACATTACTCATTCACCAAATTGGATACACCTATCACAAACTTGTTCATCCTAGACCTCAGGTCGGCAACCAATTGTGAAGCATATTTAGAGAGTTGGTTGAACATGAGAGCATACTCCCTCACACTTATGGACCCTGACTTCAAATTCATGAAATCTATCATTTTGGCCTCCCTTAGTTCAAGTGGGAAGAACCGGTTGAGAAAGTTTGCCTTAAACTCCTCCCAAAGAATCACATTATTGTTCCTCTTCTCCTCCTTCTATTGAGTAAATTAAATTGGGGCCACCCCCTTGAGTTGGTAAGCCACCAACTCTGCTATCTCCTCTGATCTAACACAAAAAATGACAACACCTTGTACACCTTATCAATAAATTCTTGAGGCTTATCATTCACTTTAGACTCATGGAACTCCGATAGGTTCACCCTCATGAAGTCTTTTACCCTAGATGCCGTAGTTGGAGCATAAGGCATTTGGGCCCCTTAGTTGATTTGATTAGTCATAGCTTGTGCTAACATGGCAATAGCATCCTGGAACTCTTCATAAGACGATTACTCTTCAAGTGTACGAGCCCTTCTTTCTCTTGGGATAGGCATAATCTAGCATAGGAAAGAACATTCGTTAGGGGAAAGCCTTACCTTAACTCCTATAGCATGACATAGATCTAGAAGAAAATATTTCCCAAAATGCCTCACAGCCTCTTGCTTATAGTTGTGGTGTACTTCACAACCATGAATAAGACTCTAATCGATGTGACATGTTGGATACTGAGAACCATTAACAACCTAGTGTTGTGATACCATCGATGTCATGATCTAAGCCTAAGGCTTAGACGTGAGACGGCGAATGGGGAACCCGAAGAGATCCTAAATAAGATTCTTAACATATTATTATACATCCTTCATCGCAGAATCAATGAAACAACAATAGGATAATATAAATAAGGGCAAAGGGACTAAGTAAGTATTTCATAGCTTAAAACATACAAGAGTCAAGAGAGTCAAAGCTTATAACATCATTACATAACTTGTCGAACAATACCTCTAAAATTAGAATTTAGAGGAGGCCAAGACAACTTTTTGGGCATATCCTCATAGTCAAAAGCATACAATAAGGTAAAGTGAATAAGGTAAAGATAGTTTTTAAATTTATAGAAACAAAAGATATCATCCTTAGAGTTTAGGACTCACCAAACTTGCTTGAAGAGGTAATACTAGCCACGAAGAGGAAGGTGATCAAGTGGAGCTCTGGTTCCTAATGGTAATACCATGTAGGGATAGAGTATGCATAAGTATGTTTGAATGTACTAAGTACGTAGGATGTAATGCAACAAGCGGTAGGCAATATATTCAAAATGCATAATCATAAGCAAGAGATAGTATATTAGCAACATGGCATGCATGAACAATGTTTGAAGTAAAACATGTTTAAATATGACATATTATATGTGTAGAAAGAGACCATCATCATAGACCAAGCAACTTAGTACATGGAATCCAAGGCATGCCACCCACTTAGAAGGTGGATGAGGTACATACCCCTCATCTTTGATAGTACGGGATTGCCACCACCCGACAAGGTAGATGATATACAAACTCCTCATCTATAGTAGTTTGGAATTTCCACCACCTAACAAGGTAGATGACGTACATATCCCTCAACTATGGTAGTATAAGGTTGCCACCACCCGACAAGGTGGATGAGATAGATATCCCTCATCTATGGTAGTATGGGATTGCCACCACCCAACAAGGTGGATGAGGTACATACCCCTCATATATAGAATGGTCAACTTGCAACACTATAGATACTTTTCATGATAACAACTCATATATACGTTCCTTTCATCGTCATAAAGTCGCTTAACTCATATACCATGCATTAGGCTTTCAATAACTCAAGATACCTTAGCTGGACATTTTATCAAACACTTGGCGAGTGTATAATGCTAGTATAAAACCATGCAATTAAAGAGTGAAATTATGCAAGAAAACTTAAAGCAAATTAATCCACCAATACTTGGTAATACTCTCATGCAATATATATTGAAATCCTTCGTAAAATCTCAAAATAGATCATAGATTCATAGCTCAAAACATACTTAAGCTATCATACATTTATGAAACCCAAACATAGTTCATAGTCAAATTCATAATAGGTAAGACCCAGAAGTAAATCAACTTAGAAATGTAGAATTTATGTAAAAAGGAAGGTTATCCGCCATGGCTGAAAGGATTCAATGGTTGAAACTCTCATACCTCAACTTTGGAGAATTCCTTGATGAATATTTGATTGAGAACATAAAGCTTGAGTGAATTCCTTAAGATCCAGAATGAGTTTAGGACCCTTGATGCTGAGTGAAATATTTGTCTAAGTGTTTAGGAAGATTTTGGGGAATGTCTTGTATGATATGGGGTTGAAAATGACTACGTATAGGTCTTTTTATGCATGGGGAGGCTTAGACCCAAAATCCCAAAGCCTTAGTCTGAAACTAAAAAACTGACAATAAAATACATTGTTCCGTGATGGGTCCGCGTCGGGGAGCCAACGCGAACAACCTCTGGAAGTGAAATTTTTGCGAAAATAAAATTTTGCTACGGTTGCTCTAAAATCAGGGTTTAACCCATCCTCCACTCAATTTTACCCCCTAATCAAGAATATAAAGTCGAATTTTTTATATCACGCCCAAATTTTGAGATATATGAAAATTACAATTATGAGCATTTTCAAGGCACATTTTCGGGTACTTTTGGGGGTCATGTCATTGATGTTGTGTCTTTTCCCTTTCTAAATTGAGTTTACTTAATTCTATCTTATGCTATGAATGTTTAGACTAGTCTTGTAGCCTATTGCCCTTATTCTTGATGTAGATGTGATGGGATTGAGCTGGCCACTAATATATATGTGTATTTTTTATGTCTTCCGTTGATTAAATTGACTGAATGAATGTGACAAATCCAAGTGGTTTGCTTGGGGACTAGGAATAGTTTCTGAGTGCTGGTTATGTCTAGGGTACCCATCCGGGGCGTGACAATCATTAGGTGAGAAAATCCTTTCACCATCATTTGTTCATTCATTTAGGAATTTCATAAAACATATATAAGCATTTTTATAGACATAGGTGAAGTCATCTTTAATTTGTGATCATAGTAACGTAGACTAGAAAAATTATGTGGGTTTAATCTCAATCATATTAAAAATACGTTATTTGATAAATTCGTGAATAACTACGATAGAAATTATCAATTAAAAATATAATTATAAGAACTCACATTGGTGATCATGAACCATACAAAGCCTTGTAGAGAAATTACTTATAAATCATCTAAATTATGAGATTAAAAGTAATTCATACTTAATTAAGCTAAATGAATGATAAATTGAAATGTAACTCATGCAATTGGATGAAAATTGAACATGACCCATTACGGGATTATGAATCCTAAATTTAATTGCAGAAAATTCATAAGAAGATCATTAACTTCATGCAATTGACATAAATTTATATTATATATATCAATAATCATAGTCTCAGTCATAATTAAAAATTGAATAGAAGTTGAGAGGACCCATAGAAAGTCATACTTAAATTTTGATAAAGTTAAAAATTAAATGGCCTCCATGGGAGAAAGAATTCTATGGATGTCAACCCACATACATTGGACAAGATGTTAGAAGAAACTTGAAGAATTCATTACATTTGATAAAGGATTTGGAAGAATTGTTTGAAGACCTTCAATAGAGTTTTGGAGAGCCTTTGTAGAAAGAGAAAATTTATATTTGGTAAATTGTGAAAGAATGAGGTGAAATTGTCTTAGGTAGTTCACAAAATCACATTTAATCCCTAAAACCTTCTAGGTTTATTAAATAGCACATATAAAAAAGTCAAAAATATCCTCATTTAAAAACTGAAATCGGACCACGGTGATTAATCAAATCCACAACACAGAGATGGTTCATTTTTTAGCCATGTTTAGATTTAGCTAAATTTTGACCAAAAAAGATATTGAACTATCTTGAAGCACGTCCGTGACATGCTCCTATCGCAAACTCTTCTGGATAAGTAAATTTTTAGAAAAATTTATTTTGCAAAATATGTGTCTAAAAAATCCTCCAAGATTATTTTTAAAATATTTTACCTTAGTATATCATATTTCAACATTCAAGATGCCCGAGGATTTACAAAAATGCTCCTTTAAAATCTTCTTTTGGACTTTTAAATCTACATGATGAGATTGTGAAAGAACCAATTTCATTATCAACGCCTGAACTTTATCCCGTGTAACAATGGTTCCCCTTTTACTACCATAAGCTTTAACTTCTAACCATGTACTCCACCTATTCTCCCATGTCTGTCTGATCCAAGAGATATTGCTATCATCAAATTTGGTTTTTTGTAAGCACAAAATGTCTACCTTCCATTTTCTTATTAGGGATTTTAAGGTACTTCTCTTGTCATTGTCATTTAGGCATCAATCCATGTAGTGATGGAGTTTGGAAGTTTCAGCTTTTAACTATCCTTTGGCTTCCCCCGGTAACAAGAATAAAAATAGGGTGAGTCTTACATATACTCTTTATGATGTAAGTATCAATAATTTCTAAAATGTTCTGGAGGAGCTTGTCGATCCTCATATAATAAGCCTATAAATTGCTTGCTTGAGTGTAGTATTTGGATCATATTTTAGAACCATCTTATAATAATGTTTGGTCTCACAATATTGAAGGGGACATTTCCTACTAGTGGGCTTCACATACTTCGACTATGGTTGTTGGCTTAACTGGACTTATTATTGGTTCTAGTTGTTTTTGATGTGGTTTAACAAGGCTTGACCCTGAAGCCTCTGATGAAAAACCTTTATGGTCCTGGCTAAAATGGACCATACCTTCAACTTTGGAAGGGTTTGCCTCACTGTCAGAATTTTGTCTATAATGTGTTACTTGTAGTGATAACAACTAGGAATTAACACACGTACATAAATGTAGGTTTCGGAGCCAAAAGTCAAAAAATATTGAGTTAAAATTCCAAAATAGTAAAAGAATTGAGGACTAAACTAAAACAGTAAAAATTCGTACACCCCATCTTTTTTCATCAACGGCATTAACTAAATTAAATAAAGGCACAACGACGTTAACTAAATTAAATAAAGGCGCAGAAAAACTAGCGCCTTTCCTTTTGTGTGGGTCCTTCGTTCTGTGTATCCACCCAGTGGACCCTAACCCCTTATCCCTTTATTGATTTCCCCTGCTTCTTTACATTTCAACTCTTTTTTCTTTGCTTTTAATAATAGAATATATGGATAAATTTTTCTTCAAAATATACGGATGGATTTGCACTCTTTGCTGTATTATTTTTAATACTTTTGGTTGTCACATATTTTTTACCTAAAAATTCTTGAGATAACTTATTACTAGCTACTTTAACAACATTCAAAAATAGTTAAACTTCAACTATAATAATAAAATTCTATTTAAAAGTTGATTTAATTTTCTTAAAATAAATATAAAATTCCACCCATCCTTAAGTTTCATTAATGAGGGGATAAAATCACTCACATTGTTTGACTAAAATTTAAATATATTTTATCTAATATCATAAATATAAATAAAAAAAATTATTTCAATCATGATTTTACTATATCAACTCTAATAAATTATCTTTTCAATTATTTTAACTCAATTTTACATTATCAAGCCTAATTAATTATTTTAAGTCATATAAATAAAGAATTAGGATAAATAGATACAAAATAATAAAATAACTCTTATTTATTTTATTTATTATAAACTAGATAAATAAAATTAAATAACTATTTTTAATATCTTTCAATGATTATATTTGTTTCAAAAAATGAATACTTTTTAAAAAATAAACAAAAATTAAATAAAGAAGTTATTACATTTAATGAGTTGATTCACTATGGCATAAATACATAACCTTTAACTAAAACATAAATTTAGAACTGATAATAAATTATTACATTGTGGATAAAATAAAATTTGTAAAGAAAAATATATCTAAAAATATTTAAAAGCTATATTCTTTTTTAGATAAATTAAAAAAAATATATGTTCCATAAATCAAGACAAAAGTACAAATTTGGGACATTAATTCTTTGGTAATATTAAAAAATGATTTTTTTATATCACTATTTCATTTTGATTTTACTAAAGAATTTACAAAAAAAATAAAAAATAAAAAATTTATGGTTATTTATAAAATTGAACCATGAAAACTAGTGAAAAGTATAAAGAAAAGAGAAACATTGATAGTATAGATGCGGAAATTTTAGCAGTAGTATATGGATTAAATAATTTTCGGTTATATATTTTGAACAAGGTCGAAATACTAGTAAGAACAGACTGCGAAACAATTGTTAAATTTTATCAAAAAATAAATAAAAAAAGAATAGCAAGGCATAAGAACTCCTCTCTCTTAATAACATATTTTTCTTCCCTATCATCTAGTTTTATGTATTCAACCTTTCGTAAACCAAAAAATCCTCCTAGCTAAATAAAATCTATTGTTGTAAATTAGTGTGCTTAGTAATTAAAAGCTTGTAGGAGTCCGTTAGGTTTCCTGAAAGGAAAACCTCTCTTAGTTTAAGTTATGTAAGTTCATACATTTTACCTTCTGTTTTCTCCCTTAAAAATATATTTTTATATATACATTATGTTTGAATTTATGTTATCATGTTTAACATGTTATCTTATGTTCAAATTATGAAGTATCATGTATATTATGTTCAAATTGTGTTTAAGTATTATGTTTGACAATTTGCATGTAATCTAACCCTTAGTAGATGGTTAGCCTCTTAACTGCTTAATAATAATGATGCATTAACTTGTAAATTCCTAGGATTCTAAAGCTTTAAAGTCCAAAAAAACTTACAAGGACCGATTAAATACCATATCCGGAATAGCGTTAAAGAAGAAATTATTAAGTATATAAGGTTAAGAGGAAGAGATGAACAGGGTAGATAAGTATAAAAAAAAAGTATGGAGAAATCAGAAAAATGTATGAGTTTTTTTGCTTGAGACGTACCCGAGAGAGGGAGTACCAAGTGGGATCAGTTCGAATTTTTGACAACAAACAATATATTTTATAATTTTTAATTAATTTTTTTATTATTTTATTAAATTTCTTATTATTTTTCCGTTATGCTATCAACTTGTCATTAGACTACTTTTAGACTTGTAATCTTTATCTTTAGACTCTGTTTATTTATATTTCTCGTATCATTTTGGTATCAGAGCCCAAGATGTCTTAGGTACCTATTTTAAATGCGAACACCTTTAAAAATACTAAATCGTATTTAGCAGCTAAAGAACAACTAAGTGGTTTATACCTCGAATATGCTAAACTCAATAACTCTAAAAAGAATAATTACAGACTAGAGGAGCTAATTGATATAATATCAAGACTAGAATATTGGTTACTAGGACACCTAAAATCTAGATATCTTTTATAAAAGTTCGATGAGAACACAAAGATTTGCTACAATAATCAAAATGTTGATTTTATTATAGGGAAGTAAAACCAAGACGATAATTAATACAATTAGAGAAGGCAATAAGTGCATATTTATACATAGTAGAAACTACGGACACAACTAACACAATAATATGTAGGACCCTTAGTGCGGAAGTTATAAGTGCATTAAGGTTGGAGTTAGAATGTATTAGACGAGACATAAAAATCTGTACACAGAGAAAAAAATTCCAAGAAAATCAGTGTAAAGTAAATACTTCGTTAGGATAGAGCTATCTTATTAATAAATATTTGATAACAATAGATCCCCTAAAGAATCTAGAGTATTTAGACCTAAGAATTCACCCTGAAAAATAATTGAGAATATTAAAAGATAATACAGTAATAAGGTGCAATTTTAGTAGAGGGGAACATACGCTACATTTCGAAGACAAACAATATAATACATTAATAGATTTAATATTAATTTTAGTGAGAGCTCAAGAAAATAACAAAACCATAATAAGACTACTTGACGTAATAGAGAATACTCAGAACAAATAGGAAAATATACTAGACAAACTCGAACAAAACTTCAATTTTCTAAATTCGCAAGAATTTGAAATAGATAGAAAAATTCAATATTTCAATAATAAGTTTAATATTGAAAAATACCTACGGAAGTCGAGATAGAAAAATTAGTTAGGACAAAAACAGAAAAACCCAAAGAATTAGAAGTCAAGATGTTAGGACCCGCAACATAATTTAAACCCCGAACGTCCTTAATTGGTTCGATTTAATATAGTATTGGGACCTATGTAACATTCTACTTAACTTAGGTCCCTAAGAATAAAAGAGATGTGGGGTCAAGTTGGGTGCCTCCTTTTGATTGGACCAAGTGTGTGTGTGTGTGTCTATATA
>JAOTQJ010154996.1:0-26375 GCA_025642045.1 Solanum sejunctum | reverse complement strand
TCATCGTAGATGAAAGTATTATGTTATGGAATAGCATAATTAAATTCTTACAATTGCTAAGTTAAAAACAAGAAATCGCAATGTAATGTTTTCAATATAAAAATCACAAGATATGGAGTCATAACTCTCATGCATGTCACTTCTAAAAAGTCCTAAAAAACCTATTTATAATAAGTGAAATACAAATTTTAAAGAGAGTAGTATACTATTCCTTAAATTTGTATTTCACTTATTATAAATAGGTCTTTTAGGATTTTTTAGAAGAGAGTCGCATGAAAGAATAGAAAAACACTTTATGACTCTATATCTTGTGATTCTTACATTGAAAACATTACATTACGATTTCTTGTGGAGAACTTTGGATTTCTTGTTCTTAACTTCATAATTATAAGTGTTTAATTATGCTATTCCATAACATAATTCTTTCATCTACGATGATTATGCATAGCTAAATCCATAAGTAGAGTTGTGGGAATCATGAAGAACTAACAAGATAAAATAAGATGATTCATAATTCTTAGAAAGCTTACATGCATGTATGAATTAATTCTCTTTGTTATGAATGCTTTTTTTTGTAACACCCCACACCTTACACTACTAGTACAATTCAAATGAAACATGACATGATTTAGTCGAATTAGCACTAATTTTCAAAAGTACTTGAATCTTGTGTTAATGGGCTATATGTGCGTCTAACGCTTAAGAGGGTAGAGTGTATATATGTTTTGTGTCAGATTTAATAGATTATGTCCTTAACATTAAGTGAGAGAATCTAGGTGCTTGTAGTACTTAGAAAGCTAGCAGGAGAATCACCTACTTGCTTGGCTTAAATTTGTTAGTTAAACGGAGATGAGGCTCGACGTTGAATTTGTCCAAGTTTAATTATGAATAAAATCCGTATTAAGGGTGTAACTTTAGGCCATGTTTAAGCATAATAAATGGGCTATATAATCAGCCCAATAAGTATAACCAAAAGGTCCCAAATACATTATAAGTTCTTAGATACTTTAGGCCCAACCCAAGTGAGCAAGAAAGCTGAAAATAGGCAGCCCAAGTCTAACCAATTTAGAGCCCCAAAAAGGTCCAAACGAAAGGAGAAAGGAGCTACATCACCTACTTGGTAAAATAAGGTTGAGAATACCTCATTAGGTCGGGCAAATCATACTATAAAAAGGGGTCAAAGCAGCTCCTAAAAGTCATTTCTCAACTTGACCTCACAAAAATTAGATTGCTCTCTCTACTTTCTCTCATTTTTTCTCAACTTTGTAAAGTAGCTAAAATGGACTTCCAGGGTTCTTAGATAAGCCCTATACTTTGAATTAAGTGTTAAGTAAGTTTACACATGTGTTTAGTATGGTTTTCTTATGAAAAACAAGAAGTATATGATAGTATGTTGGTGCTGTCAAATCTGGATAGATTCTGTGCTGAAAGTTGCTGCACCTTTTCCCTTTGGTTTGTTGAATTCCCTATGGCTTGTGAGTTGTATTATGAAGAGAACTTGGTGTTTGTAATATGGTTTGAGTTATAAACATCACCCTGAATACATGCTTGGATACCAAGTTATATGAGTTAACATTTGAAATCGTCTAATTCTTACTGACTAGATCAAGGTAGTATTGAACTAGTAAAGAGATTAATTAATATGATTCAATACAATCTCTCTCTTTTAATCAACCAAATTGGATCAAGGGGAGGTTATACTAGAATAATAAGTAAGGGTTAATAATGTCACACTGCGAGAATGGATCAAATTACATAGTGAAATTTACCTCTTCCATGGATCAAAGGATTTAGTAAACTTAATTTACCATTTTGCTTGCTACACACTAGAAAAAATTACAATTATCTAGTGATACCAACTTAGAAATTCATGGAGAATACAATACCCTAGTTTTCTCTCACCGGTTTCACAACACTTACTTCTAGTTTAGGTTTACTTATTGCTATTATAAAAATTCCCTCCTACCTTGGGGAGATAAGTAGGTTAATTCATTTGGCTTGCTCATAATTACTCCAGGTCTAGACCATATTTCTTATAGGATTGACTCTAACCTCAGTTAGGTTATATATTTTGACAATGATCGCTTATACCTTCAAAAAGGAGGTGTAGTTTGGGAGACATCAAATTTTAGCGCCGTTGCCAAGGAATACAATTTTTAATTGGTTTAATGTGGTTACTTTGGGAATTATGTCTTATTTTCCTTATTTTACATTTGTTTTTATTTTTGTTCTATTTCATCATACAGATGTAGTTTATATACAACACTTGTAGTCGAGGCGATCCCTTGACTCCGTTTGACCTTAAGATCTAGAAGACATTGAGAAGAATGGCCCAAAACAATGGGAACAATGTTACAAATAAATGTTATAAATATAGCAATAAATCAGACTAATAATAACCCACCACCACCACTTGAGGATGTGAATCCACCTCTACAGGATCTTTATGCTACGGCTAACACATGGAATTAATACAAACCTGACCCTATGGCAATAGATGTCACAGAAGCTGTTATGTTACCTCTTTTACCAAATGACACTAAATCTGTACTTTCGAGTGGGTCACCTCAAATGTTGCAAAATAGAGGATTGTTCTCTAGCCTACCATCAGAGGATCCACATAACTATCTATACAATGTTGTTTTCATCTACAAGAGTATTATGGGGAATCAGAATCTATCTATGGATGTCGTTGGGCTCTGCATATTCCTCATATCTCTAACAGGTCAAATGACACTATGGTTATCCGAGATTCGACAGAGTTCCATTACCAGCTGGGAGAAAATGTGAAAGGGCCTTTTAAGAGGTTCTTTCTAAGGTCAAAAAAGCTGAAGTTGAAGGATCAAATCAACAACTTCGACCAACTACCCGGTGATTCAATTAGCACTACATGGGAGAGGTTTACAATGTTTTTAAGGAGTGTCCCTGACCACAAGATTATAGATGATGCCTTGGGGAAAATATTCTATCCAGCCCTAGTTGAAAATAGCCAAGTTGTTACTGACATATCTAGGGAGGCTCGTTCTTAGATTGTCTATTTTTCATGATAGTTGAATGGTTGAAGAGTGGTTAAGATGAAATATGCATAGGAGACAAGAGACAAGTCAATAACTAAAAGCTCATTCGCAGTTAGTACTAATTCAGCTCAGGCCAAGATAAATGAAGAGATGATGCGAGAGCTAGCTCAGATTAGTAATAACGGGGGGTTGCTAATGAAGGAAGGTTGGGACCGCATGAATGTACCAACTCATCAGCCTCTACAAGCGCCCAAGGGTCCACTCAGGACAATTGGCACCAAGGTCAACAAAACTAAGGTCTAAACTTTAATAGAGACAATGTTTTAAGAGACAACAACCTAGGTAGCTACTTTAATAGAAACAGGGGCCAGGATAGAGATGGTGATTGGGGACGTAGAGATGGTTACAAAAATGGTCCAAATGTACCACTCTATAATCGTGACTCTAAGGTTGGTAGATCGTGAATCGAGAAGATGTTCGATTGATTGTTGAAAAAGGCTAATACTTAGGATGACACCTAATAAGGCATAAAATCTGGAATCTCCAACATTAACCAGAAGATCGAGTCTCATTATGTTTCTATCAAGAATCTTGAGTAATCATTTTGTCAGATGTTGACCCAGTTGAACCAGCGTGAGAAAGCTACATTGTGTAACAACACAGTGGAAAATTCGAAAAATAAGGAGTAGCATATGGCTGATACCAGTTAATGATGATGAGGTTTGTGAAGAGATGGTTAATATCAAAGATGTATAGATTGGAGATGCTAGGACCAGAGATGGGGTGAGTGATAAGGTAGTGATGCCACAGAAGTTGAAACCCATACCAAGACCTCCCCCTCCTTTTCCTCAAACACTTAAAAAGAAGGATAAGGAATGTAAGTTTTAGTATTTCATCTCCAGGTTGAAACATATTTCAATAAACATCCCTCTTATTGATGAACTAGAGATAAAGCCTGGGTATATAAAATTCATGAAGGACTTGGTTACAAAAAAGAGAACTGTGAACCAAGAGCTCTCTCAAAAGCTTTAGCAATACAATGCAATTGCGAAACGGTCCTTGATGTAAAAGAATGAAGATCCTAGAGTATTCACCATACCCTGCACTATTGGAGATGTTGAATTTGTAAAGACATTGTGTAACCTAGGCGATAACATCAATTTAATGCCTCTTACAATATTTAAAAATACTTTGATGAACATATGATTGTTGATAGCTGATAAGATATTGAAGAAGCCTGTAAGGATATTGTAAGAAATTCTCATCAAAGTCAAAAAATTTATATTCCCTAGACTTTGTAATCTTAGATTGAGAAGTTGACTTTGAAGTCCCAATCATATTGAGAAGGCCCTTTTTACCCACTCGACAAGCACTAGTGGATATAGGATCAGGCCAACTCAAGTTTTAATTGAATGATGAAGAAGTCGTCTTCAATATCTGTCAGTCTATGAAGAGGCTTGATAATCTAAACATGGAATTTTGGGCATTCTTAGTCTGAGTAATCAAGTTATCCAAGTCATGTTGCGATAATAAATTAGGGGCTATTTCAGAGGTAACTCAAGATATTTGATGTAACAATTGTGTTTTTGCTTTAATTTTTAGCTTTTTTGAACATGTATATAGTTTAATTTTATTGTTTTGGTTGTAATTTTGGACTTTAGGACCGGTAGCTTATAGGGTAAAAATTAGTTCTATGAAGGGCATATAGGAACAAGGCTGAGTTAGCAAACTAGTGCTGAAAAGAGAGAGAAGTTATTTCTATGACGAGTTCTACGAGCTGTGGTTCATACCACTAGTCATACCCTAACTCGCAGAACATTTCTAGTAAGCAAGGTCTTGTGCCCTCTAATACACGAGCTAACTTTATGGCTCATATATAAGACTACTAATCATTAATGTGGGTCGTGGATCCCAGGTAAGCTTTTTAAAACTTGCAAAGTGTTAGGGTCTTCTATGATCAAACCTATGAGTCGTATGTCTACGTACAACTCATAGATGGATTCGTGATACCAATCTCCTCAATAAGGGTTCAGGTAAACTATGGAACCATGACCTATGGGTCATAAAATCTTTTACAGCCTATGGTAGGTTTTTCATGGGACCTGCACCAAATTTTTACCCAACCTAACCAATGATTTAAAAGAGGGGTAAAATCATTTACCCCTCATTCTTGCCAATATTTCCAAAAATACCCAAACCATTCCTTCTTTCTCAAGTCTCTAACCTCCGTCTTGGCCATCTCCATATTTTTTGGCCAAACTTTGGCTATTGTCCGCCCATCTAGAGTTCTATTTGTCTCAGCTACCTTATGCGATTTCTTAGCTTTTTTTTATCAAATTCAGATGTGTTCTTAACTCTAATTTTTATATGTTACCAAAAATTATGTTAATAGGTGAAATTATTCTTGAGAATGGTATTTCGAGGTTTATGCGCTTATAATTGTTGTTGTCCATTCATGAGAAATAACTCTTGCCTAGAACTAATTATGTAGTAGCCTTTGAAATGCAACCATATGTATGCCAGAAAATGTATTTAATGTAATTGGCTGTGAAGTGTTTGTATGCCACTACTTGAAATCACATAATCACTTGTAGTCAGAGGTAAATTGAGTTATTTGATTGAAAATTAGGATGTGATTGTCTATGCGTGAATGATATCATGATCATTAGTTATCCAATGGTGGACAAAATATTATGTGAATGTGGAACTAATACTTGATGGGGTAGTTCTATAATTTACACTTGTAGGGCATTGGGTTATTTGGTGAAAATATGTTTAGTGCGTATAATGTTGCTTTGATGCTGATTATAATTGACATGCCTTGCCATTGATTGAATATTGGGTATTGGAACCCATTTGCTACACTTGGAAAACACAAAATGTTATTTTTTTACAGTACAAGGGTCTTCTACGGCCTTTGGATTAATCCATGAACTGTTGTTGCCCCTCATAAGTAAGCCCAGCAACTTGGGGATTTTTGAGATTCCATCATACCAAACCATTTAAGGATCGTAGTTTAGACTATGGCACGTAACCTGGTGCCATAGGTCCCATGCCTAAAATATTGATTCTAAAATTATGCCTACGACTTAGTCTATTCCCGTAGTTAGCCCTACGAGTAGTACCTGGTCTCATAGGTGCATGTCCAGTAACCTTAATCACTGAACCTTGCCATCTATGAAGGCCTTCTATGGCCTATAGTTTCTCCTACATCTTGTAGACGAGCCTTCGTAGGTTCTTTTGCCATTCATTCCTATAACATTTTACTTTTTTACCCTATACTAGAGGGACTAATATGTGTACCAATGGTCTAAATTTTAGGTACGATGGATGCCAAACCTAGAAAGAGCAAGATTCGAGACCTACAGTCCTAATTACTTGATAAGTTATCAAGCACCCCAGCTACTACTGAGGCCAAAGGGTATATAAAAGATCAAAGAGTCTATCCAAATATAGGCATCAAATGACCACACACACATGAGCAGCTGCTAAATTGACTTTGGCACCTCAAACTCAGGCTATAGTTGTCCAACCTTCTAGTCTGACGAGAGAGGTGATAGGGATAGCAACTCCATCCAAATGACTTTCTCCATAGTGGGATCTAAGTCTATATCTGGGGAAGAGTTAGAGTCCAAGTCTATTTCAGCACCCCCAAAACCACCTTCACCTCTAGATGTATTGACTGGCCGGTGTTATGTATGGAACATGCAACAGATCTACAGGGGCAACCTTCGAGATTACAAGCAGGGCCGATAGGCTCATACTATATTTTAGGAGACCTTGATCATCACTTCTAGGCTTGATAATGTCCCTAGACTCAGAGATGCCATAGATCGTTATAGCTTGGAGTAGTTAGTAGCCTTTTTGGGGAAGTACTCCCTGATGATAGTTCAAGAGTTCTATGCTTCCTATGCTGCCACAATTATGGATTCCACCCCTAAGATGAAGAAATACCTTCTCAGCCCCATCTTACAAGCACAATGATGAGAGGAGTTTTAATTTATCTATTTGAGACCACCATCTGGTGTTTTCTCTTTAGTCCTGAGTACTAGGCTCCGAGGACCACAACCGAGTATAATCACTGAGTGGGGAAAACTAGGGACAAAGTTTTGATAAGAGATCCAACCCGAAAGGCTATATTTATGAGATGGTCGTCAACTTTTTTGCATACAAGGGCCAGGACTTTGAATGGGTTTCTACATCTTTGGTGGAAATAGTGAAGGCATCCCTTAGCTTCACCAGCAAGATTTGGTGGGCTATAGTTCGATCGTGGATCTGGCAAACATATGCTGATAATACTTTGACATCAGATCACATAGTATTGGTTGCCAGCATCTTAGCTAGCTATGACATTGATTAGGTCTATCTAATAGCATATAGATACATAAGGCGACCCTGAAGAGATCCACCTCTATCTCCTTCTCATGCTTGATATATCGCTTATGTATAGCTACAAAGGTAGAGATTCTTCATTATTTGGACACTATGATCAAGGTTCAGAGGACACAGGATGCTACTATGATACAGGCTGATAAGAACTCAATGGCCCTCCGCTGAGCACTGCAGCCTCTAGGCTGCTTACCAAAGATGTTCACCGCAGCACACCATCTAAGCCTTCTCTTTCTTCTTCTTTTACTACTGCTCTAAAGACTAATGGGACCTCATATATTGAGGCTGAGAAAGAGGGAAGGTCCAATATCACTCCCACTCCTACATTAAATGTCGTTCCTATATAGCCTTCTCCTATTTGCATGGTATACGTGTCTACAACATTTATCCAGACCCTAGCACAACGACTGGTTCGCGCTGAGTCTTAGTTGACTTAATTATTATAACAGATCAGGCCTTGGGTTCTCCATGCCATTTCAAAGGTTAAGGAGCATATGTAGATGCACTGGGTGGCCACCATTTAGGAAAGGCTTACATTGATACATTGGCACATAGATGCATTCAGTGGCAAGTGAAGTAGAACCTCAGTTTAGCCCAGCTTGCTGACTTGATAAGTATTCGATAGGATATCTAGTAGGTCCAAATTGAGATGAGAATAGCAACATCTGCACCAATTGTGCTTCCCTTGCCATCTATTTACTAAGGTGGTTATTAATTTATTCAGCTCGGAGGAGACACCATTCCATGTCCTCGGGAAGAGGCCTCACCTAGAGAGTGATGATCTAGTTGCTTTGAGGCAAGAGGTAGAGTTAATAAAGATGGAGCAGATTGAGGTTGTGAGACCTTGCTCTATTACAGATGAAAAGGCCTGCCGATATGTGAGATAGAGAGGATGAGAGGTGTTGGACCCTCTGGACATGGTGTCATTACTGAGGAGACCACAAAGCAAGTTGAGGGTGGTAAAACATAGCCAGAAACTAGTGCTTAAGAGCCCAAGTATGTTCCTTTTAACCCCTATTCTATGATTTAATTATATTTTATTGCATTAAGGACAATGCAAACTCTTTTTGATGAGGTGTGGGTAGTTATAGGCCTCGGTGAAGTTTGAGTAACCATGGACTATAACTATACTAAATTTTGACTTCGAGGGGCGTTCTTGACTTGTTCTTTCCCTAAGGACATTGATTTTCTGTTGAACCAGCACGTTTAGGATGTATAAGTAGTTTTAGAAGCATATTGTACTAAAGTCTCTGGTATATGTTAGTTTTGTGGAAAAATGATACCCATCAGAATTTTTTGTGTTAGGTAGTTTTGATAATAATGATGTGAAATCAATGATTAACAGAGCTTGTTCTGATAAGTTGCGGTTTAGTTTTGATGAAAAGCATAATCTGAGAGTCTACGTTGATAGTGTAAATCAGTACCAAGTATGTGTGAGCTTCTTTGTATAATTCTTATACTGTGTTTCAATCAGAACTTGTCCTGTTACTCCAACTAAGGTTGTAGGTTAGTTTGTTAGGAAAGGATTTTACGTCATTGCTCATATTAGCCCACTTAGCCTAAATAACCAACAAAATACGTTGTGTATCCCTTGATCCAAATATTTGAGCTTTACATGTACCCTTTTCCTTGTAAACACCTAAGTAACCAACCCTTTTTGAATTTGAAATCCTGAATTTGGCCCTGGTCCTTCCTCAAATATACTGCACCTTAACTGAGGCAAAAAGCTTGAGTTGAGGGTGGCTACCAAAATCGTACTTAGTTCATAGGTTGGATATTGTGCACCAACTCAGGCCAAAAGCCTATGTTGAGAGTGGTCGGTGCAAGAAAAATCACACTAAATGAGGTCGGAGCTAGTGATAAATAAAAAAATAAAAAATGTGCTATGGGTGCAAAAAAAGTAAATATATGCCTAAACAATGAGCAGAAAAGAAAGAGAATGTGAAATATAACACTTTTGATGCTTAAAACTTAGTATTTTGTGTGTTCTCAAAATGATGTTAGTGGTTTGATATGTTTATATGTTTATTTTGCAGGATTACAGGATTTGGCATGATTTTGGGTAAATTTCTGTAGAATTACTATTTTTGAGGACATACATGCTACTTTACAGGCTATGGTTACTTCCACGAGCCATAGAATGGTTTTATGAGTGAGATCCAGTGATGGTCCAAGTTTCAAATGTTGCATCCAAGAACTTTTAGATGAGCCACAGAAGCTTTCATGCATCATATATTGGTTTTGTGCCAAGAGGATTAGAGTTTGAAGACTTTCAAAAACGTGGTCAGACGAAATCCTCCATGGGCCATAAGTTAAAATATGGCTCGTAAGAAGGTCCCTTGGAATCGAAGTCATTTTTTAGGTATTGCAAAGTATGAAGCCCAGGTATGCGCCATGGTTCCTTATACAACCCATAACCTAGTCTATAGAAAATGTCAAATTGATTTTTCCTATTTCATTTTGGATTTGTATTTCACTTATGATAAATAGGTTTTTAGGTTCTTTTTACAAGAGAGATGCACAAGAGAACAAAAAAACACTTTTGTGACTCCATATCTTGTGATTTTTACATTGAAAACATTATATTATTATTTCTTGTGGAGAACTTTGGATTTTTTATTCTTAATTTCATCATTATAAGTGTTTGATTATGCTATCCATGACATGATTCTTTCATATGCAATGATTATACATAGCTAAATCCACAACTAGGTTCGTGGGAACTATGAAGAATTAACAAGGTAAAATGAGATAATTTATAATTCTTGGAAAGCATTCACGAATATATTAATTAATTCTCTTTGTTATGAATATTTTTTAACAGTGGCCAATGTTAAAACCTGCTTAATTCTTACTGATTGGATCAAGTTAGTGATGAATAGAAAAATAAATTAATTAACAAGATTCGATGTGATCCCTCTCATCTAATCAATCAAACTAGATCAAAGGATAGTTGTAACAAAATAATAAGTTAGTAATGTGACACTTTAGGGATGGATCAAATCACGTAGTGAAATTTATTCCTCGTCTGGATCAAAGGGTTTGGTAAACTTAACTTACTATTCGACATGCTATATACTAGAAAAGATTATAATTATCTGGTGATATAAATTTAGAAGTTCATGGGGTACACAATACCCTAGTTACTTCTCTCACTGGTTTCAAAACACTTGGTTTTAGTTTAGGTTTACTTATTGCTACTATAAAATTTTCCCCTTTTGGGAGATAAGTAAGATAATTCATTCGACTTGCTCCTAGTTACTCTAGGTCTAATCCATATTCCCTGTGGGATAGACCTTAAGCTTGGTTAGATAATATATTTTGGTAACGACCCGTTGTGTCTTCAGAAAGGAGGTGTAGTTTGAGTGACATCACAATTATCATAACTCAAACAAGATGAACAAGCCATATTACCCTTAAAAAACTGCTCTTATGATTGATATGATACTTCAAACTCGAGATATACTAGCCAAAATTCTGATGAGCTATCAAATTTTTTCACATATACTCTCTTAATTACATATGTAATTGCTTTCAGAAAACCAAACCACTTAAAATACCCTTGTTTCCATAAGCCTATTATTTCAATTGTCATTTACTCTTTTTGGCTTATAATGAAGACACCCATCCCCAAATAGATATTGGAAATGAAATTCACACTTAACAATATTAGTACCCATGCTAAGATCTACCACTATGACTTTCCTTATGATCAATTCCAAATTCAAGTATTTGCAATAACAACTACTTGGTTTCCAAAATAAGACTGCAACATCAAACCCCATTATCTGAGTAGGTGAAACAACTAAGGATTCTTTAGTGGCTAGTATTTGTACTTAATAACTAACATCTCCGTTCTCATATATTACGACATCAAAGTCCTACCAGTTCTACCACTAAAACATATCATACACACTGAAAAGTTCATACTCAAATAGCCTACGCTTATCTTCACTTTGAATAGCTATCATACATTACCAAATTTATTTTATATCAAACAAGGCAATATGTACCCTTTCACAAACGAAGTCAATAGCAGAACTAACATAACCCATAACCCTAGCCAAGTGAATGCATATACTACCTTTGTAGACTTACTTTAATGCGTCCTGCTATACACCCACTTCATAAGGTCATAGTAAGAGGTTCTGGTCATTATTAGCATAACATTATTCTCCATCCATACTATGCAACAAATTTTTTTATGACAACACCAAATAATCAAAATATCATAATTTACTGCAATATAACTTAGTAATTTCCTTAACCACATCATACCAAATTATCAAATCACTTTAGACATCTAATAGTCCACGCAAGTACCATCCTCATTACTGAATAGCTAATCAGAAAGGGTAAGTTGTTCATAAAGTCTTTCAACTTGTTTTCATCTTCTAATACCTTATCTTCAAAACACATTGTTGGACCACAACCTAATTTTATCCATTCGAATGATCCAACCTAAGGCTAACCACACATCCTTTATTTAAGTCTAGCACCGCTTTCTTAAAATCAAGTTTAACTCTAAACTATGTGAGGATATCTCCAATACACACACGAAATACCAAGCATGAATCCCTGCTATAAGTGAGAGAATAGAGCAAAGAGATAAAGAGTTAGATCAGATCAAAAATGCATAATAAAGAGTCAAAAAATTAGGATTTTCTTCCTGATTGTAATGACCCTTCAAGTTATTTGGTCTGCTTCTTATTCTTTTCAGCATTTATAGCTTCTTATAGCGACCCAAGGACATCATGAGTTGTTGGCACTGATAGCTCAGTTGCCTAATCATTCATTTGAATTATATGCTAGTTTTCATATTTTGGAGATCTTGTAGTTTGAATGATTAACTTTAATCAAAACTCTAGAAATATGGCCTCATAATAGAACTTTAATTTTCCATTAACTTTGAAATGTCCAAATTTGGCTAGAAGCATGGTCAGCCTAATCACCAAGGCCTTTGGTGCGAGTTTTGACTATTTAGCATTTTGCCTATTAAAATATAGCCCAAAGTTATGTTTGGTTAACATTCTTTGGAAACACGCTTGAGTGAGAATTCTAATAGTGTGGTTAGCTTCAAATATTGAGTTTAGTCTAAAATGATCTTTTGTTCGACCCCTGAGGCTTTCAGAGTCATTTCGAGTCCCTTGATGGATTTTGGTTAAATATGGACTTGGAAGTGCCACCCACATCCAGTCATAGTAATCATATATAGAAATTTTAATTGCATTGACAAGTCCAGAATGTCAATTTTTTTGGGGAGGCATAGTCCATTTACGTACACAAGATTCCGAAGGAATCTTAGGCACCCCATTGGGGAATTTTGGAACATTTTTGCATCACCTGATGCTATACTAAATTATACAATTACTTTTATTCTTTGTAATCATGGTCTTATAGTTATGTTCATATAGGTCTTTTTGAATGATGTTTGCATTTGCGAGCCTTGTGCATTCACAAGTAGATAAATTGCTTGACCTGTGATGCATTTGCGGAGAAGAAGGGAGCCTAACCTTTGCATTAACAAAAAGGCAACCATGATTGTGATTCTATATTTTTTTGGCCTCAGCATTCACAGGAAATTATAGGTCGCGCTTGAGATATACTTTTGTGACTGGTTCTTCTAAATAAAGGCTAGTATACATTAGCCTAACTCCATTATTTCAAGAGTAAATTCTAGAGCTAGAGAGTCTATTTTAGGAAAATAATAGTCAAAATTAAAGGTATTCTTGTGAAAAATATATTGATGAGCTCATAAAGTGATTTAGAAGCTCCATTTGAGGTTGGTTTAGTGATTCAGCTACTGTCCTATGTCATTTTCAAACAAAATTTTTGGACAACATTGGGAAGTGATTTCTTGGTATATACAGGTATGATTTTAGCAAGTGAAGAGCCCAAATGATGGGGGATTTCCATGGAAATGTGATAATGTTTCTAAAAATTGTGTTTGGGTCTTTGTTGAAGCTTAATTCTTTGTTATAACTACTTTCCCTTTTCTTGAAATTTCTGATAATTAAGATTTATTGCATGATTAAAATTCTTTTGCTCCTAGCTTTGAATAGTGGTCCATTTTGGGGTACAAGTTTAAAATTTAGTTTTACTCTTTTACTGAGTTGATTTTAGAATTCTCATCGTGAGTCCTACAATTTTTTATCCAATTTCGGGTTTGACTCAAAAAATTATGTTCATTGTATCAAAGCACTTATCTTATTATGTAGAGCAATAATTTTATAGCTTGGAAGTAATTGGAGGTAATTTAGGCATAGATAGGAATCATGGAGTAGATTTAGAATGCACATAGTAAACTTTAGGTAAGCAGTAATCTTTTCCTTGACTATGCTTTTCTAGATGATATCTAGTATATATTTTATGATAATTTGGTTGTATTTTCCTACTATCTCTTTCCTTTCTATTTTTTGTTATTATCATTTTTTTTTGGTCGACCCTTAGACTAGGTAGGCTTTTGGAGACCATAGATTGGGCTTGCAGTTGTATTATGCCTTTATCACAAGTTATTGACCTATTTAAAGATCACATGGGTGACATTAGATTATGTTTGAGCCTTAGTTGCTTGTCATAGAGATCAAGTGCCTTTTATACCTAGTTGTAGGTTCTAGTTGACCTTGTTCGTGATGGTGTTCATTAAGTCAGTGCCAAAGACATTAGAGGCCCATCATGGCTATGGATTTGACTTATTTGTACTCTATTCTGGGTTAGAGATTATAGTGTTAGGGTAAGGCTTAATATTGTTGGGTGATATACCTTGCATTACATTATAAGATTCGAGAGGCTTATTGTGACAATAAATCTCGTTAGTTGGCTAAGTGGTGGACTTGAGTTATGGACTTTCTATAGGCGATGTTTATTGAGATAGATCTCACCTCCTTGATTATTTTTAGCCACATATATATATACATATAGTTTTTGGGCTCGAGGCCTTTACTTGGAGCAGCGTGACCCCAAGTTATTCCTCTTTGCTTTGGATTATTTAATGGTAGAGATTCACTTTCCTAGTTTGTGTATAACTTATTTAGATATTGGGATGGCATGCATTACATTGGTTGATCATTCATACTATTTTGTGGTATGATCCCAACCATGAATTGACTCATCATTAGGCATAGAGAGTGAGAATAGTACAATGGTATTCTACACTACTAATATGGAATTGATTGGGACTTTCTTTATATGGTGGATATCTATTAGATTTATAACTAATTTTATTAGGTTTCATACCACTTGGAAGCTATACTTTTTCGATTTTGATACTTTAGACAACAAGGATGTACTTTTTTTGCTTAAGATTATGAGAGGCATACGGGATGATTTTAATTTTTATGATTTGAGTAGCTAGTTCATCAACACCCTTTTGCATTATGGCTATTATATTCCTCCAGTATTATCGATGGAGATGATGATGATGATAAGTCCTGATGTGAGTCTAGACAGTCCATATGGGCTTTCTCAGCCTTGTGGGACTTTACAATGAGGAGATTTTATACTATGTGAAGGGCACTACGAGCTTTTCTAGCTGGGCTAAGGTAGGACCTATGACACTTGTGATTATACTTGGTAGAGAAATATCATGCATTTTCATCCCTAGTGAATTATTTGTTATTTAGTTCTACTGGCAAATTATATCATCGATGGTATGGGACACTAGTTGATCATTGTTCATTTATACCTATACTTGCCTGTGTTATTTTGTTATGTAGTAAATTACACCCTCGTTGGTTGAGTATGTATCCTTTTAGGTTGGTTTGGGTTATTACCTAAGTTCTTAGTTGTTACTAGATCCTTGATGTTTTGGTTAGTTGTTCCCTTGCAGAGTAGATTCTTTAGCATTTCCTTCATGCTAGTAGATGTTAGACTTGATTCTCCTAGGTACTCTTCTTCTCTTCTCCTCATCACTTCATAAATATGATTATGTGTTATCCAGGCTATTACTCCATTACTTATCCTACATACCTGCCTTATTTTCATGTTGTTTATACTTATTTTATCTGTAGAGTCTGTCAGCCTTTGCTTGCTAAGTACCATTTGTTTGGTACTCATACTATGCTTCTGCCCTCTACAGATCATAGTGTGAATCTTTGCTATTAAGTTTCTTTTATGCAAAGTAGGCAGAGGATTTCAAAGATTATGGTGAGCACTTGGTGTTTGGCGTTGCCAATTTCCATCTCATTATATTCAAACTTATCTTTATTTTGTATGTAGAGATAGTATGTACTATAATTCGTATTTGAAGAAGGCTTATACTCTCGTTTGTGTATTAGAAGCTCGAATACTGATTGATACCAAGTCTTATAGTGAGTTTCAATATGTTATTTTCTTTGGTAGTTTGTATCTCTTATCCTTATTGAGGCAACTTTTAATTATTTTGGTTTTCTTCCACTAGATAGTCCAATTCCTATGGTTTCGAGTTATATGATAGGCTTACCTACTGGTGAGTTGGATAGGTGCTATCAAATCCAGAGAAATTGAGTCATGACAAACTGCTATCAGAGCTTTAGGTTGACTAGCATCATTAGCATAAGAGCTATGCCTAGTAGAGTCTTTGAATTAGTATGTAGATTTCTGTATCCTACATTCAGGAGGCTATAGGGGTATTCATAGGAAACTTATTTTCACAACTCCTTATTGTGTGCTTTGAGTTGAATAAACGTAAAAGCTCCTTAGGATTCACTCATTCTCGGATGCATTGGATAAAGGTTGCCAGCAGATTCATCAGGGCATCAACACATCTACTAGAGCTATAGCTAGTAATTCTCATATAGGAGATAGCTCTAAGGTTCCTAAGTAGGTTTTATCATCTATATTAGATTATTTGGTCATATTCCTTGAGTGGGCTGAATGTAACCCCTCCTTCCCTACAGAGAAAAAGTTAAGCCAAGAATTTGTCTAGGGATTAACTTTACCACTAAATTTTGCAGAAGAACATTTGGTAGCAGTAGTGCCTACTTTTCCTCAGGTTGTGCGTAATGTGAGGGCTATAGAGTAGACATGTTTTGATACCTATAGTGGTGGTTATCAAAGTGGTGGTTCTCTCTCTCTCTTTTTTTTACCTATTAGCCATATAGCAGTAGTGCTAAGAGGTCCTGAGATAGGTCATTGTGCCTACAGAAGGTAGAGGTTAGGCTTAGTTTCCCAGGGTTTGTAGTATAGACATTCACGTTATGAGATTCCATCAGTTCATCTAGGCCTTCTCCATATCCCAATGACAAGATCAATAGGTTCAAGGCCTTGGGGCCTTAGTTTAGTTAGCTAAGGCTGGTCTACTATGTGTCAGAAATAGTTCTTAGGTTGTTATGAGTAGGGACTCTTATGATAGGTCCCGCTAGAGATATTAGCAGGGTGATTGTAATACCCCACATGTTCATGGGCTTGGACACTAAAAACTAAGAATTTTGGAATTGATTTGATCATATGAGCCAGTCTACAACTCCTAGAAGGTTCTATGGGTTGCAGGTGGGTTCGTGAACTTATATCCAAAATGATGGAAATATTGGGAGTTTTTGAAAGTGGTTTGACAATTAACAGGATAGACCATAGATAGAACCATGAACTAAAAAGGTGTTGTCAAAAAGAGTTTTGAAGGGCCACTCTACGAGATGACTTATAGCTACGAGATGACTTACAACTTGTAAGAGCAATAATGGGTTATCCTGTATGTTCGTGGTTTGAAATATGTAAAATCCAGTGATTGAAATTTTGGTGGCACATATTCCATTATTCAAGTCACCAGTCATAGATGGAAACATGGCCAATAAATGGTTTCTCATGGTTGAGTCTGGCAGTTTTAATAAAGGGAATTTTGATATTTCCAATCTTTTAAGCTCTAAACTACTTCATTTTGACCCTCCTAACCAATTTAACCAACCCCAACCCTATAAATTCTATTCTAACTCATTCTAATTCATTCATCCTCATAATTCTCTTAAGGATTCTCAAATAATTCTCTCTCTAGAATAAGGGCCCATTAGAGCTAGGGTTCCAAGCTTTGGTAAGGATTTCAAGGTTTTTCACTCAAATTCTTAAGGAATTTACTTGAGGTAAGTAGGGTTTCATTCATGGATTAGTTTCATCCATGAAGCCTAATCCAAAATCTCCTTTATATCAAAGTCTCATGATGATTTCCTATGGGCTTTTATGCTATGATTCCAAATATGTGACTATGATTTATATTTTATAATTATACCTAATTATGCATGAATTATGAAGAATTATATGATTTACATAATTTTTAAGCAAAAGTATGTGATTTCAAGTATATATGATTAAGGCTTAATGATTTGATGTAGGTTTATTTATTAATAATCCAAATTGATTTTAATTGGATGTTTCCTCTATGAATCTCATCTAATTGCATTTGACTCAATTGTTCATGAACTTACACTTAGCCCTAGTCTTTTGTGATAAAGCTATGGATTTTCATGACTAAGGTCTCAAGTGTGTAAAAGCATGATTATATGATAACAATGATAATGTTATGGTAATGATGATGATTTTATGATGATAATGATGATGTTACGATAAAGAGGGTGATAAAAACCCTAATGTTAATGATGATGATTTTAAGGGGGAAAAGTCTGCCCACCTTATGATGAAAAGTAAATAGATGGACTATTCTTGTGACATGAGAAGTTTACATGAAAGGTTGTAATGACTATTTTACAAGCTATGAAAGAATGATTATAATGAAGTATGAACTATGTTGAAATCTACGTATATGCATGATTTATTTATTCTATGGGATGTGAATTAGCATCAAGAGGTCTTTAGTAGATTCCATAGTCCCATAACTATGTGCCACCATAAGAATGATGTTCATATTTTTAAGTCTTATAGGTGTGCTAATGGATCCATTTAACTTTAATGATGGATACACATTGTGCTTGGTGATGCTACCAAAGATACACCTCCTTTTTTAGGATAAAAGGGTCATTGCCAAGATATATAATTTAACCAAGGTTAGGGTCGAATCCCCCAAGGTATATGGTAGACTTAGAAGAATTGAATTGCAATTTGGGTCGATTAACCATCTTATCTTCTGAAATGAGGGGGGATTATAACTATTAAAAGTTATTCTAAGCTAAAAAAATGTTAAATTAGTATGAAGAGAAACCAGTGTATTGTGTTCGCCATGATTCCCTAGCTCAGTATTACCAGATAATCAAATTCTTTTCCACTGTGTAGCATGCAAAATGATAAGTTAAGTTCACCAAACCCTTTGGCCTAGGTGAGAGGCAAATTTCACTACGTGATTTGGTTTATCCCTGCAGTACTACTTTACTAATCCTTTCGTACTATCCTAGTATAACCTCCCCTTTGTCCAGTATGGTTGATTAGACGAGAAACATTGGTTGAATCTTGTTAATTAATCTCTTTTCCTATTTATTACTATTTTGATCTAGTCAGTAACACTAGGCAGGTTCTAATGTTGGCCAACATTAGAAAGCACTCAATATGAAAATAATTAATTAATACATGCATGTACACTTTTCAAGAATTACTAAGTATCTGATTTTACTTCATGAGTTCCTCATGGTTCTAACAACCCTAGTTGTGGCTTTAGCTACTGATGATCAATGTAAATATAAGATTTATGAATTTGAATAAATAATTAAGCACTTACACAGGAGAATTAAGCACAAAAAATCCAACCCTTCAACGAGAATCAGAGGATTAGAAGATGAAAATGACTTTTACATGTGTTTCTCAAACTCTCTAATATTTTTATTCTATTCTCCCTTTGCTTCCTCTCTTCTCTCTATGAAAAATAATGTAAAACGACCTAGTTATAGTGTTAGAAGTACAAAGCCTAAATGAATTAGAGCAATTGGGTCGATAGGCTCTACGAGTTACTCTACAGGTCGTACAACAGTTTACGATTTGTAGTCGAGCTTTCGTGAACTGTTACTTCAAGTTTGGACTTGTCTTCAATAACACTCCTCTGTGGCCCATATAAGATTCTACAACCCATAAGGGTTTTCATCTGATGGAATTTTGTCAATTTTCCACTTTTTGATCCTCGGGGTAGGATACCAAGTCTATGGCTCGTAAAGTCTTCTATGACTCTTCTGCATGTTCATCGACTCAACTTTAGAAATACATCCTTCACCAGAATTGCACACCAAAACCTTTTTACAGCTCATAAAATACTCTATTTCCCATATATTTCCTAAAAGGCCTCACAGCCTCTTAGTCATACTTGTGGTGCACAACATAACCATGAATAAGATACTAATTAACGCAGTGTGTTGGATTCCAAGGATCTAACAACCTAGTGAACTGATACCACCCTTGTCATGATCTAAGCCTAGGGCCTAGATATGACAGGCAAATGGGGAGCCTAAAGGAACCCCAAACAAGCTTCTTAGCATATCATTACACATCATTGGTCGCAAAAGTAATTAGAATGATAATAAGAGATAAATGTGAACAAGGGGAATATGAACTAAGGGTAACTTCCATATCATGAACATCAAGAGTCAATAGAGTCAAATCTCATAGCATAGGTATATAACATGTCCAACAATACCTTTATTACATAGATAAGAGCGGGGCCCAAGACAAAGCAACCAGGTTGACCCTTATAGTCAATACATAAGTCAAAGCGAAAGTCTTAGTACATAGTAAGAGATCATAAGTAAAATCCCTAAAATGAAGGACTCACCAACAAGTTTGATAGAAGTCGTACAAGCCACGTATAGCAGGATAATCAATCAGTACATCAGTTCTTACATGGTGACATCATGTAGGCATAAAGTATGTGTTAGTACGTTTGAATGTACTAAGTATGTAGGATGCAATGCAATAATAGGTAGACATCATAGGCAAAATACATAATCATAAGTAATGAATGGCATACTAGCAATATGACATATATAAATGATGCTTGAAGTAAAAATCATGCTTATATAGACCATAATACGAGCATAAGGAGTGCCCATGTTAGTGCAAGCCAAGGCCTACCACCCTCTTGGATAGGCACATGAGGTATTAACCCCTTCATGAGGTTGATAGAGTATAAACACCCCCCACTAGGTTGATAGAGTACTAACCCCTCATCGAGGTTGACAGAGTAGAAACCCCCGATCAATGTTGATGGGTACCAACCACCAACAAGGTTACTCGAACCTAACAACCCCCGAGATAGGCGACAAGGTACCAACCCCTTTATAGGTTACCAAGGCCTGCAAAGCCCCGAGCTAGGCTTGGTCATCCCCAACACTATACACTCCTCTCATCATCATATATATACATTTCTTTTCATTATTACTTCATCATCATATAGTGATTCAACTCATAAGTCATACATTGGACCTTAAATTACTCAAGAATCCATAACAGGATATTTTATCAAACACTTAGAGGATGTATAATGCTAGTGTAAAACCATGCAATTCGACAGTAAAATCATGCTATTTAATTCAATGTCAAACCTTCTGTAGATTCTTGGTAACACCCTCAAGCAATATACATAAAAAAATTTCATCAAACCTTATAATAGACCTTAGATTCATAGCTCAAACCATGGTAAAATAGTCATAATTTCATGAACCCCAACATAGTGTGCAGTGATTTTCATATTAGATAAGACCCATGAATAAATCAACTTTAAATCATGCAATTTTGAGTAAAAAGTGCTGGGTATCATAGGTGAAAGGAACCCATGAAATAAACCCACATACCTTAGCTTTGGAGAAACTCTTGATGCACATTGAAAATGGAGGCTTGAAGCTTGAGTGAAAACCTTGAAATCCTTAAAGGGTTTTGAGTCTTGAGTTTAGGAGATAAAATATTGGCTAAGTATTCAAGTGAGTATTGAAAAATGTTTTGAATGATATGAGGGTTAAAAATGGTTAAGCAGAGGAATATTCATATTTGGGGACACTTAGTCCCAAGACTTAAAAGCCTTGGACCACAAGAAAAATAATTGGGAGAATTTACATAGGTCCGTGTCTGGTCCTGATGTGGACATATTGCTAGAGAATAGATTTACACTAGTCCATGATAGTTATCCATCGCGGCACTATTGCAGATCGATTCTAGAAACCAAAATTCTAGAAATTTGAAATTGCTAATCATTTGCTCTAAAATCGGGGTTAGACCCATTGTCCACTTAAAAAGACCCCCTTGACAAGAATATGAAGTTGAATTTTGTATATCACTATGGAAATTACAATTTCAGGCACTTCCAAGGCACATTTTCAGGCACTTTTAGAGGTCATTTCAGTTCTATGAGTTTGAGGTAGTATGCCCTCAAGTTTAAAAAGCTCTCAAAGTATGCTCCTTATTTTGATTGCCGACCCTAGATCAATGATGAATAAGTTTGTGTCGGGGGTGCCCGACTTGGTAAATGAAGAGTGTCATACCATCATGTTAGTGAGTGATATGAACTTGTCTCGGCTCATGACATATGTCGAACAACTTAAGGGGAAAAACTTAGAAAGAGGAGAAGTGGGGAGTCCAAGAGGGCTCGATTTGAGGGTGGTATCCAAGGTTCTAAAGGTTGCCAATTTTCACAAGGTCACAATTTCTAAGGCCAAGGGTCCTCCAATGCTCCTAACAAGAGGTTTGCTATTGATGGGGTTTCTAACCTAAGATTCCAGGGTGGAAATAGTGGGATGACCCATCCTAAGTGATAAAATTGTGGGACAAAACCGTGGTGGTCCATATTTGAAGAACTCTAATTCTTGTTTTAGTTGTGGTGAAGTAGATCACAAAGTTGTTGATTGCCCGCATACTCAACACAAGGGTAGGGATGGTCATCTTAAGGCCAAGGTACTAATGTGGGACAAAGGGCAAACAGAGTCCAACAATGGGGTGCTCCAAGGAAAATAGGTTCTACACTCTCCAAGAAAGGAAGGAGTGGATGAGGTGCCCGATGTTGTTACCAGTATGTTAAAGGTTTTTGATTATGATGTGTATGCATGGATAGATCTGGGTGCCACTTTCTCTTTAATTACTCCTTTTATTGCTAATAAGCTTTATATGTGTCCCGAATTATTGTGAGAACCTTATGAAGTGTATGCCCCAGTTAGTGAGTCCATCATTACTAAAAGAGTCTATAGAGATTGTCCCATGTTTGTACTGCATAAAGTCTTGCCTTGTTATTTTATTGAACTTGATATGGTGGATTTTGATATTATTCTTGGGATGGATTAGTTACATGCATACCATGGTTCTATTGATTGTAGGACCCGTAAAGTTAGATTCAAATTTCCTAATGAACCTATCCTTGAGTAGGAAAGTTGTAATATGGTGGTCAATGGTAGATTCATTTCTTGTCTTAAAGCTCAAAAATTGATTTGTAAGGTGTCATGACCCAAGCCTAGGGCCTAGATGTGACACAACATATGAGGAACCCAAAATAAGCCTCTTAACATATCATTACACATCCTTAATCGCGAAAGCAATAAAATAAAATAAGAGATAGTAAATAGGGACAAATGGGGCTAAAGGACCATTTTCATATCATAAAAATCAAGATTCAAGAGAGAGTCAAAGCTCATACCATAATATAAATATGTCCAATAACACCTCTAGAACTTAGATACTTAGTGGGGGCCAAGACAAGATACCGGGCTCACCCTTATAGTCAACATATACATAAAAGTAAGATAGTCTTAGAATATAGTATGAGATCATAAACATCATCCCCTAAATGAAAGACTCACCAAGAGCTTGAGAGAAGTCGTACTAGCTATGTGGAGGAAGATGATTAAATGGGGCTCTGATTCCTACATGGTGATATCATGTAGGCATAGAGTATGCATTATTATGTTTGAATGTACTAAGTATGTAGGATGCAATGCAACAAGTGATAAACACCATAAGCAAAATGCATAATATAAGCAACGGATGAGCGTATAGCAATATGACATATATGAATGATACTTGAACTAAAATCATGCTTATATAGAACATAATACATATATAAGGACAGACCATTGTTAGTGAATATTATAGGCCTACCACCCCCTTGGAGAGGCGAATGAGGTAAAAAGCCCTCAATAGGTTGATTAGGTACAAACCCCCAACATCATTGATGAGGTACAAATCCCTAACATAGTTGATAGAGTACAAACCTCCTAATGTGGTTCTCAAGATACAAACCTCTCGACACGGTTGCATAGGCCTACCACCTCCTGAGTGAGACGATCGAGGTATAACCCCCTCAACAAGGTTACCCAGGCCTATAATAAACCCCAAGTGAGGCTAGGTCAATTTCCAATACTATAGATATAATATCATATACATATATTCCTTTCATCTTCATATAGCAACTCAACTCATAAGATATGCATTGCACCTTTAATTCCTCAAGAAACTCATAACCGGATATTTTATGAACATTTGGCGGGTGTGTAGTGATAGTATAATATCATGCAATTTAAGAGTGTAATCATGCTAGAAAATCAAATGTAAAACCATCAATAGATACTTGGTAACACCCTCACGCAATATACATTGAAACCCTTCATCAAATCTCCCAATAGGTCTTACATTCATAGCTCAAAACATGCTAACAATCATAATTTCATGAAATTCCAACATAGTGTGCAGTGAATTTCATAGTAAGACCCATGAGTAAATCAACTTAAAATCATGTAATTTTAAGAAAAAGAAGTGTGGGCATCATGGGTAAAAGGAATCCATGAAAGAAACCCACATACATTGACTTTGGAGAATAGCTTGATGAAGATTGGAGATGGAGACTTGAAGCTTGAATGATAACCTTAGAATCAAGATAAGTTTTGAGACTTGAAATTTGGAGATGAAATCTTGTCTAAGTGTTTTAAAGAGTATTTGCGAATGTCTTGAATGATATGATGGTAAAATAAGCTAAGTATAGGTATTTTCATGCATGGGAACACGTAGGCCCAAGACCTAAAATCCTTAGAATAGATAAGAAAACTGGACAAAATTTACACTGAGCTGAGCCCTTCGCGCGTTGCGCTAGGGGTGCGGAAACCTCACTGGAAATCGCATTTTTGCGATTTTTGAATTTTGCTTCAATTTCTCTTAAATCTAGGTTAGACCCATTCCCCACACAATTTGGCCCCCTAAACAAAAATATTAAGTTAGATTTTTGATATAGTGCACAGATTTTGCGATGTATAGAATTACAATTTCGGGCACTTTGGAGGCATATTTTCTAGCACTTTTTGGGGTCATTTCATAAGGGTTGCATTTACCATCCTGTAAGGGTTAGAGACGTTGGGTCTAAAGTCCTTCGTATTAAGTCGGTTATGGTGGTAAATGAGTTTCTGGATGTCTTTCCCGATGAACTTCCTGGTGTTACTCCCGAAAGGAAAATAGACTTTGTTATAGACCTCCTCACCAATGCACAACCCATTTCCATTCCCCCTTAGTATATGACCCTGGAAGAGTTGAAGGATCAATTGAGCGATTTTTTGGAGAAGGGTTTCATAAGGCCTAGCAAGTCACCTTTAGGTGCACCAGTGTTGTTTGTAAGGAAAAAAAGATGGTTCTCTTTGAATGTGCATTGATCACCAGCAACTCAATAGAGTCACTATAAAGAACAAATATCCTATACCAAGGATTGATGACCTTTTTCACCAACTACAAAGGGCTAGTTACTTTTCTAAGATTGATCTTCGGTCCAGATACCACCAAGTGAAAGTGAGGAAGTGTGATATTCCCAAAATGACTTTTCCGACTAGATATGTGATGTGCTATCAAAATACAACACATTTGGTTCTTAAAATAAAGGATTTGTGTGTTCTCAATACAATTTCTTTTTTAAGATTTTTATGTGTTTTGTGTTTGTTGTTGCAGAAAATACATGTTGGCTTAATCTTTGGGAAAAGTAGCAGATTTTATTGAATTTAAGGACTACGAGGCCCACTACGAGTCATAGGGGATGACCATAGTTATTAACAATGTTGATTTAATGTGGACCAAGAAATGCAAAGTTTGAGTACGAGAAGACACTATGAGTCGTAGACCAGACAATGACTCATAGCATGGATCACAGCAGTCAACTCCAAAATACCAAGTGTTGACTATGAAAGTCCGACTATGCTCGTAGGTCACTCTACGAGTCGTACCTACGAGCCATAACTGTTGCCGACCAGGTTTTCTTATTTATTTTAAGGACCTTCTTGTAAATAGGATAAATAGTATAAGTTAGGATTTTTAGAATCAAAACGCAGAGAATAGAATATTTTTCTAGAGAGAATCTCTTAGGACATGTTTGGTAGGATGTATTATATAAAAATAGTCCACGAATTAAAAATAGTCCTTGGATATTTTAACTAAGCCATTGTTTGGTTACTTTATTTGATTTAACCCATGGATTAGTTATACCTCATTCATGGTATTATTTTATTCCTAGAAAATGGAGGGATAGCTAATCCAAGGTTTAAAAATCCTTGGATAAGCCCCCTAAATGACCAAACTATCCCTCAATCCCCTCAAATTTTTTTAATTATTTTTTTATTTTCTTGATGTTATGTTTTATATTTATAGTTTTGTACTAATAAATTTATTTAAATAAATTAACTTACAACTTTTTTTTATTTTTGGGTTCATATTTACATAACATAAAATATTGTTTTATCATATTAATTTTTTTAAATTTTATTTATTTATGGCTTCATATTTACATAATATAAAAAATAAAATTAGCATGTCAAAAATTTATTTAGATAATTAATTTAGTTGAGTTATTTTGTTGATACAAATGCCTTATTCAGTGATTTTATTATACAAAACAAAGCTCAATAGATAAATTCTCAAAGTTGAGTGATTTAAGATATCAACTCCGTTTCAAACTATGACTTACAATTTTTATGTGTAAACGTAGATGGTTTATTCGATCTTATTATTATTTATGGTCTTTCTGATTTTAAAAGTAGATGTTCTAGCTTTATTAAATTAAAAATTAAGATTTTGTGAATAATCAATTTATTAAGATGATAATTAGTTATCTTTAGA
>JAOTQJ010154977.1:0-30148 GCA_025642045.1 Solanum sejunctum | reverse complement strand
TGGGAATATCACACTCCCTCACCCTCACCGAAGATCAATCGTACAGAAAAAGCTAGCCCCTTGCAATTGATCAAACAAATTATCAATCCTTGGAAGAGGATATCTATTCTTTATAGTTACCCTATTGAGTTGCTGGTAGTCAATGAACATTCTAAGTGACCCATCCTTCCTCTTCACAAACAATATCGGAGAACCCCCAAGGTGATTGGCTAGGCCTATTAAATACCCTCTCCAATAAATCGTTCAATTATTTGTTTAACTCCTTCAACTCCACCGGGGCCATATAGTAAGGGAGAATAGAAATTGGTTGAGTATTGGGAAGGACATCTGTGCCAAAATCTATCTCCCTTTAAGGAAGGACACCAGGAAGGTCATTTGGGAAGACATCAAGGAACTTTTTTAAAACCAGAACTGATTCTATGGGAAGAACTTTTGACTCCACATCCCTAACCCTCACAAGATGGTAAAGATACCCCTTAGAGATCAACTTCCGGGCTTCAATACAAGAGATGAACCTACCCTTGACCACCATATCTTGACTTTCCCACTCAAGGACGGGTTCATTTGGGAATTGAAATTTGACCCTACAGGTTCTATAACCAATAGAAGAATAGTAGGCATGCAATCAATCCATCCCAAGAATGACATCAAGATCAACCATGTCTAGTTCAACAAGATCACAAGGCAACAACTTATGCAAAATGCAAATAGGACAACTTTTATAAACTCTCCTAGCTTTATTAGAGGCACCAATAGGAGTAGACACTTCATAGGACTCATGCAACAACTCGGAGGAAACATGAAAATTTTTTGTAACAAAAGGGGTAATAAAGGAAGGAGTGGAACCCAGATCAATCAAAGCATATACATCAAAGTCAAAGATTTTCAACATACGGGTAATAACATCGGGAACCTTACCAACCTCTACCTCTCATGTAGAGTATAAAATTAATTGTTCCTTGGGGTACCACCTTGAGGACCACTCCTACCCAATGGAACTGTATTTTCACCCCGGCCTTTGCCATAGTTTCTTGGACAATCAACCTTCTTATCACTAGGCTTCCCACATTCAAAGCATGTATTAGAACCTTTCAAATAAGGGCCTCCATGGCTCCTTCCATATTTAGGTCACACATCAATAGGAACCACACCACCAACACCTTGAGGTCTAGGGAAGTCATTGGAAAACCCCCTATTAGTAGCATGAGAAGCCTTTGGCTTTAACAAAATCTCTCACCCTTTTCGAATTTACCCTTAAATCGGGCCCTCTTGGCCTCATGCCTTATTCTCTTCCTCAATTTCTCGTCCTTCATTTGCTTGGCATAGGTCATCAACCGAGACAAGTCCATGTCATGAATTAGCATCGCGGACCGACAATTTTCACTCACTAACTCAGTGATCTCCATCACAAAATTATTTATCCTAGATCTAGAATCAACCACCAAATGAGAAACGTACTATCAAAGTTGATTAAACTTGAGAGTATACTCGCTTACACTTATAGCACCTTGTTTCAAGTTCATAAACTCCACCAATTTAGCCTCCCTGAATTCAAGAGGAAAGAACCGATAAGGAAAGCCAATTTGAGCTCCTCCCAAAGCACCACATTACCAATTCCTTTGTCCCCCTTCCATTGGTCATACCATATTTGGGCTACCCCTTTGAGTTGGTATTCCACCAACTCTATTTTTTCATTCAGCCTAACACCCATGATATTTAAGATCTTGTAGACCTCATCAATGAATTCTTGTGATTCTTCATCCACCTTTGACCCATAGAACACTGAAAGATTCATCCTTATGAAGTCCCTTACCCTAGCTCCTAGGTTAGTAACATGAGGAGCATGGGCACCTTGATTGACTTGGTTGCCATAACTCGAGCAAGCTTAGTGAGAGCATTCCAAGGCTCATCATTAGTTGGTTTCTCCTCAGGGGTTTAGGCCCTTCTTCCTTTAGTGTTTGGCATGATCTAGCATAGCAAAGAACAATCATTAGGGGAGAAAAACTTACCATAACTCTATAGCATGACTTAGGACATGAAAAAGGGAAACATTTCCTAAAACACCTTATAGCCTCCTATTCATAGTCATGGCGCGCTTCATAACCATTAATAGGACTCTAATCGATGTAGTGAGTTGGACTCTAAGGATCTATTAACCTAGTACTCTGATACCAAGTTTGTCATGACCCAAGCTTATGGCCTAAACATGACACGGCGAATGGGGAACTCAAAGGAACTATAAATAAGATTCTTAACTTATTATTACACATCATTAGTCGCAAAAGCACATAAAAGACATAAAGAGTAAGAATGGGGGCAAAGTGGCTAAGGGGAAAGCTTGTATAACATCATAATCAAGAGGCAAAGTGTCAGAGCTCATATCATAGATATATAACATGTCCAACAAACACCTATAATACTTAGGTAAGAGCGGGGGCCAAGACAAAACAACCAGGCTCACCCACATAGTCTAAGTGTAACATAAAGAAAAGTGTCTCAATACATAATAATAATAACATAGAGTAAGATCCACAAAGTGGAGGACTCACCAACTAGCATGAGTATACCAAACTTGTCTCGTGAAAAAGGAGGATGATCGACTTGGGCATCAGTTCCCTGCATGGTGATATCATATAGGCAAGAGTATGCGTTAGTACATTTGAATGTACTAAGTATGTAGGATGCAGTGCAACAAGAGATAGACATCATAGTCAAAAAAACGTAACAATAGGCAATAGACATCATATAACAATATGGCACGAATTACCAATGCTCAAGTAAGAACATATTTAAGTAACTCATACTCATATAAGATACCATATGTGTTGAAGAGACCAAGCTAGATTTCCGAAATACAAACCCCTTTGTTGGTTGATGATGGTCTCACCCTATCACCCTGGTGGTGTGGTACAAATCCCTCACATGGTTGATGATAATTTCACCTTATCACCGAGGTGATGAAGTACAAACCCCTCACATGGTTGATGAGTAAAACCCCCACCTCGGTTATCAAGGTATAAAACCCCCCTCGATAAGGTTATCCGGTCTCTTAGTCCCCCCAGATCGGGCATGGTCTAAAAGCAACACTTTATATTGATTATTTCATAAACATAACCTTCTTTCATAAACATATCAATTATATCATATCTCATTTATTGGACCTTTAATTCCTCAAGAAACCACATCCAGACATTTTATCAAACACTTAGAGGGTGTGTAATGCTAGTATAAAATCATGAAATATAGAGATAAAATCATGCAAGAAAATCCATTGTAAAACCATCAATAAACACTTTGCCACGCCCTTAAGCAACATATATCAAAACCCCTCATCAAATCATACAATAGATCTAAGATATATTTCTCAAGACATAGCAAAACAGTCACAACTTTAATAGCTTTAAAATAGTTCATAGACATGTTCATACTAGTAAACCCAATTATAAAATCAACTTTAAATCATGCAAACTGAGTAAAAAAGAGATTAGGGAACCATGGTGGAAGGATCCAATAGCTAAAATCTACATACCATAATTTTGAGGAAACTCTTGATGAAGATTAAAAAAGAAGACTTAAAGCTTGAAGGAAATCCTTAGTTCCAGATCAGGGTTATGAGACTTGAATTTAGCAATGAAAAATATGGCTAAGGGTTTGAGAGGATATTGGGGAATGTTTTAGATGATATGAGGGTAAAATATGACTACGTATAGGTAAAAATATGTTTGGGAATATTTAGGCCCAAGACCTAAAATTCTTGGAATGAGATAGAAAAACTGAACAAAAAAATATATAGGAGTGCACTCATGGCGCATCGCGCCAGGGGCGCGGATTATCTTTGGATATTGCATTTTTACGATTTTCAAATTTTTCTATGGTTGATTTTAGATTAGGGTTAGACCCCTTTTCCCCTAATTTTGACCAACTAAACAAAAATATGAAGTAGAATTTTTGATATCGGGCACAAATTTTGAGATATGTGGAATTTAAAATTTTAGGCACTCTGAGGCACATTTTCAGGCACCTTTTGGGGTTGTTTCACTTATGGATCATATTCGTTCCTTACCCGACAAATATGACACGACTCTAGAAACATCAGCAAGATTGTTATATAATCATTGGCTCATAAGTGATTGTTGTTTGCTAAGAGAACGTTACGCCTCAGGAGGTGACTTATGACATGGTTGGCACCCAGAGACTATTGCAAGTCCCCAAGCGAACCACTTGGCCTCATCACATTCATTCATCCATACATTCTACTAATCAGCGAAGACATAAAGAATATCAATGAGCATATCTGTCTAATCTCAAATAATAATAATAATAATAATATAATAGAAGGTTAGTAGAAAGAATTAGCTCACAATCTTAACAATCAACATTTGACTCTAGTCTATGAAGCCTCTATCACTATCAGGTGGTGCCAATGGCAAACCTATGACTATCTCTATCAAAGTAAATCTAATAAATGTCTATCTATAAAGCAAGATGACATTAAAATAATGGATACTCTGAAATAGAAAAGGCTTACCAATCAGCTGAACGTCCAAGATCCTCAATGATGTGCCTGTTGATGTTCTCTAATCCCTCTATCTGCATTATTAAATTATGCATCACTGAATGTCATTAGTGCATGGAATGTATGGCATGTAAAATAACAGAATGAAACCAAATTAGGTAGAGTAATATGAAACAATAATCAACTCTATATAGAGATCAATCAACATGTCAAATGTCTATCTAAAGCAAGAATAAAGAGTAGACAAGTTACCCATCAACCCATCAAACCTTATCAATCAAATCAGACTCATCACAGAGGGACTCATCTCAACTTATCTCATCTCATCTCAACTCAAAGTACTCAGTTTGGAAACTTTCTGGGAGTTTCTCTTATTCGACAACAAATCACTTATGAGCCAGTGATTGTATAACAATCTCGCTGATGTTATGACAATATTTTCGTACTTACCAGGTAGGGAACAAATCAAAACCATAATGGACAAGTCCAAATAGAGACAACAATCTATAAGTCCTCTATAAATTTCAGGGACTTCTAATTAGAGGGAAACTTAACATAATGTGATGTGATGGTCCTAATTCTCACCTACCCTTGGCTACATAGTTGGATGAGTGCGAGTTGGATTAGCTCTTACTCTTTCAGTGCTCGATACTTCTCCTAAGACTCAATACTCATAAGATAATCCATCCACTCAAATCATCTCAATCAACTCATCTCAAATCAGCCTCATAGAGGCACACATCATCCAATAAGTCTCATAGAGATCTCGTCATTTCATCAATCAACATCTTAATCAATAGCTCAAGGATTAGAACAATAATTAGGAAATAATTGAATAGACAAGTCATTAGAGTTCATTTGGAAAGACTCATAGACCATTAAATACTATCACCTTATCATCATTCTGACATTCAGAATCATAATCTCTATCAACATTTTCAATCAAGGCTCTAGACTCAATCCCTATCTTCATTCATGCCTGCTTTAAAAATTATCATGTAGTGTTATGCAATATCCCATGAAAAATATTCAATTCAAGAAAGATAAATTTATGATGATCATAAACATGTGAAAATGCATGTAAATAATATAATTTTCAAGAAAATCTTCCAGAAACATTCAAGAATTATGTATGTATACTCATTAGACTTTTAACACTTCTATGACCATCTATGGGCATATGAGAAAACAATCTCATACTTTTTGTTTACCCTTACATAGCTGGAATGAAGCTATCAACAATCAAGCTCTCAAGAATCCCCTTGAATTCTTCGATCTTACATTTTACTTTCTTCTCTCTCAAGCCCTACCTTCTCAATGAATTAGAAAGGACTTAGAATAGGGTTTTAGATCCTATTCACGCATTAAAATAAACAAATTTAGTCATGTTTTGAGTTTGAAAGGGGTTGGGGATTGACCAGAATGCCTCTCAAATTAAAAGAAAAAGTTCACTAAGAAAATGACGCAGACTGGGCACAAGCATATATAATTTTTTCCTAATTTTTCTTTGAACATTTTTTGATTCCCATTGAAAAAAACTGAAAAAATGAGTGTTGGTCCATGTCCCAGGTGCGTCATACCTTGGGTGTACATCAACACTGTTTTCATATTTGATTAAAAATTTTGATCCAATAGCTCTAAATTTGAATGAGAATATTTTTTCACTCAATTTTCCATGTTGATTGCATATCCATTCTAAAATCGAAAGGTGTCTTACATGCAAATCTCTATTCTATGGGTATTTCAGTTACTTTACCGAGTGTTACATCATCTCCCTATTAGGAACATTCATTCTCGAATAACAAGTAAAGTTGGATATCAAGGCACAAGTAGACTTTAACTCATCTCAACTTTCACATCTATCAACTAAGCTCTCGATTCTATCTTAATCAGTAATCAATTCTATTTGGACTTAAGAATAGACAATCAACTCAAGAAAAGACAATCAATTTAGTGAAGGGTAAGGAATATACCTTCCACATTCTTATCATTTAGCACAAATAGGTGTGGATATGTCATGACCCAAGCCTAGGGCCTAGATGTGACATACGGAATGAGGAACCCGAATGGACCTCAAACAAGCTTCTTAACTTGTCATTATACATTCTTGGTCGCGGAAGAATACAAAGACATATATATTAAGAATGGGGGAAATGGGACTAAGAGAAAGCTTGCATAAATGTCATAATCATGATTCAAGAGTCGAAACTCATATATAGATACACAATATATCCAACAAGCACCTTTAATACATAGATATAGCGGGGCCAAGACAAGTTACCCGGATCACTCTTATAGTCAATAAAACATAAGAAAGTGTCTCAATACAAGGATTAAGAATAACTTAGATTGAGATCCGCAAAATGGAGGACTCACCAACAAGCTTGGAATAGCACCATCTAGCTACATAGAGAAAGAGGATGATCAATATCGGCACCGGTCCCTACATGGTGATATCATGTAGGAAAGAGTACTCATAAGTATATATCAATGTACTAAGTATGTGGGATATAATACAACAAGAGCTAAATATTATAATCCAAAATGCATAATGATAGACAATAGGCATAATATAGCAGTATGACATGTATGATCAATGCATAAGTAAAATATGCTTAAGTAAATCATGCTCATATAGAATATCATATGTGAAGAGGAGACCCAACTAGATTGCCAAGGTATAAACCCCTTGCAGTTGGTGATGATAATACCCATCACCCTAGTGTGTGAGGCACAAACCCCTCATAAAGGTTAGTGATGATCGTACCCATCACTCTAGTGATTGAGATATCAACCCCTCAACTAGGCTAGTGATGATTGCACTTATCACCCTAGTGGTTAAGCAATCAACTAGGTTGGTGATGATTGCACATATCACCCTAGTGGTTGAGCAATCAAACCCTCAACAAGATTGGTGATGATATCACCCACCACCCTAGTGGTTAAGCAATCAACTCCTTAACTAGGTTGGTGATGATCACACCCATCAACCTAGTGGTTGAGTCTTTGACCCTCAACTAGGCCGCCGAATAGAGAATTGTCTACCACAACACTTTAGATAGTATTCATCATGTACATAAGATCATTTTATCATCACATAGTCAATCATATCATATCTCATTCTTTAGATCTTCATTTTCTTAAGAAAGCATAACTAGACATTTTGTCAAACACCTTGGGATTTTGTAATGAGGGTAAAATAGCATATAATTGAGAGATGAAATCATGCGGTAAAATTAGTGGTAAACCTTTAATTAACACCTTGCAACACCCCCAAGACATTCATATCAAAACCTTTCATCAAATACAATATTAGATCCAAGATTTGAATATCAAAACATACTAAAATAACAATACTTTCATGAACTAAAATCACGGTATAGTAAATTTCTCAATATAAAAGACCTATACGTAAAATCAACTTTAAATCATGCAATATCAAGTAAAAAAGGGTTTAGGCACCATGGGTGAAAGGACCTAATGGTTTAACACAACATACCTTAGATTTTATGACGTTTTTGGAAAAGGTTTTTATGGATATTTGAAGCTTGGGTGAGATCCTTGAAGAAATCCCTAAGATTGGCCTTGAGTTTGGGACATGAATTTAGGGTTAGAAATGACTCTAAGTGTTTTGGGAAATATTGGGGAATGTTTTGGGTGATATAAGGGTGAAATAAGGCTAAGAATAGGTGAAAATATATTTGGAAAAACTTAGGTCTAACACTTATATAAATCTTGGCAAACTAGGAAAAGACAGTGCAGGAAATACACCACTTCGCATCACGGAGAGGTCGCAGACCCTCACTAGAAATTGCACCAAGTGCAAATGTCATAATTTGATTCCTTTTCTTTAAAATTGAGGTTATACCCTTTTCACCCTAATTTTGATCCCTTGAACAAGAATATGAAAGCAGATTTTTGAAATTCCAAATGGATTTTTAAGTATATGGAAAACAAGATTTCGAGCACTTCCGAGGCCCATTTTCAGGCACTTTTTGGGGTCATTTCAGGATATGTAACTGTCATCTCTTCCTCAGCTTCCTATGCAGCTTCCTCAATGAATTGATTTTTCTGCCAGACTTTGACTGAGGCTATCTCTTTGGTTCTCAACTTGCAAATCTGATGATCAAAGATTTGGACTGGAATTTCTTTGTAGGTCAAGCTATCCTTCACTCCAATGCTATCCACAGGGATCACCAAGTTAGGATCTCTTAAAAATTTCTTTAACATTGACACATGGAATACTGGATGAATTTTATCTAACTCAGAAGGCAACTCTAATTCATAATCAACCTTCCCAATCCTCTTCATAATCTGATAAGGTCTCATAAAGTGTGGACTCAATTTACCCTTTTTCCCAAATCTCATGACACCTTTTATAGGTGATACCTTTAAATATGCCCAATCATTTACCTCTAAATCCAAAATCTCTCCTTCTCACATTAGTGTAAGATTTCTGGTAACTCTGTGTTGTCTTCAACCTCTCTTTAATGACCTTAACCTTCTCCATTGATTGATGGACAAGATCATGCCCAATCAACTATGCTTCTCCAACCTCGAACCAGCCAATTGGTGATCTACATCTCCTCCCATAAAAAGCTTCATAGGGAGCCATCTGAATGCTTGCATGATAAATATTATTATATCTAAATTCAATCAATAGTAGGTGATCATCCAAATTTCCCTTGAAATCAAGAACACAAGCTATCAGCATATCCTCTAATGTCTAAATAATACGCTCTACCTGACCATCTGTCAGTGGATGAAAGGTTGTGCTCAAATTAACTTTCGTATCTATTCCTTTGTGGAATGATAAGATACCCCATACCTTACATATAGTAGTTCCATGCAAATGGAACATGATGTAGCTTGACAAATTTAACAACCATTTCTAAAAGTACTTAAGTTTCAGATTAGAGGACTATATATAAAAATATTTAAGATAAGTGAGTGTATATAAGTTTTAAGAGAAGTTGGGGAGGTAGAGGCCTTAAATGAAGTGAGAGAATTGAGGTTCTTATAGGACTTAGGAAGCTAGTAGGTGAGTCACCTACTTGCTTACCTTAAACTAGCTAGCTAGATGGAAACGAGGCCTGACACTGAATTTGTCCAAGTCCGACAATGAATAAAGTCCGGGTTAAGGGTGTGACTTAAGCCAACATTTTAGCATAGTAACTAGACAATATTTATAGCCCAAGAAGAATAGGAAAATGGACCAAGTACATCACAACTTACTTAATGATTTGGGCCCAAACTATGTAAGGAAAAAGGGGAAAAATCGGCAGCCAAGGCCCATCAGTTTGCGACACAACAAAGCCCAAGTGAAAGGGAAAAAATGGTGCGTTACTAACTTGATAAAATAAGGCCTAAATTTAAAAGAAATTCAGCTAAATAAATCCGTTAAAAGGTGTTACAAGCTGCACCTTTAAGTCATTCTTAGACTTGGAAAATTTCAGCTTTCACAAGGGTTATTTATTATTCTTTCTTGACTTTTTAAAGCAGCTACAAGAAGCTTTTAGGGTTTTTAAAGAGGCCCTCAACCGTGAAGGTAAAAGTAAGTAATTACAGTTTTATATTTATTATGGCTTTTCATGAAAAACAAGATAACTAGGCTAGTATTATTTGTGCTGGAATTTTGGATAACATGTGTTCCAAGATTGTTGTACAATTTTCTTGTTTATTTGGGAGCTTTTCTCTTCTTGTTTGGATTTATTATGAAAATATGTTGTTGTTGTTATTAATGGGTTTTGGTTCTTTAATGATGTATAAAGGCTACTGCACCACATTTACAGTCCGCAAAAGTGAGTTCTTGTATGATATCGCAATTGTGTTCTTAGTACGAAATTGTAGGCTGGTAGTTGGGAATTGTTGTTCCATGGCCATCACCTACTTTGGGACAATTTATGGACTATTATAAGACTAGGTTTATGTGTAAATAATGTTGGATATAGTTTGGTTAACGTTGAAATAGGTTTGGAATTATTGACATCGAAATATAGCCAGAATACATAATACGATGCTGCCTATTTGTGTATTGTGTAAGAGTTTTCTGTCTTGTACCTTGTAAGCTACTGTAAGACAATTAATGGTCTAAAACAAGTTGTATATTACATTTATATAATAATGGGTATTAGAAAATATGATTATAAGTGGAAAGGTTGAAAGAATGCCTTTGGGTCGCTAAATATTGTTGCCCGGATGCTACTCTTTTATAAGATTGGACTGCCAAGAAGTGTTTCGTATCTGCTAATACAAGTATTATTGCCTAATCTATTGTAGATAAATATTTGAGGGAAAAGGAGGTTATTCTGATTTAATAACAAAGTCATATATCAAGGTATGTAAGGCTACTTGATTTCGTATTACTTGGCATGAAATCTAGATTCTTCCTTGGTACATAAAGATACTTACCGACTCCAACACAACTATTAACCATGTATCCACTCTTTCACATGTTCATATGCTCCCATACATAGTCACCTTAAAATTTGCATACATACATGTATACCAAGTTATATGGGTCCAGTCGCTAAATAAAGTTCACAAGTTGTTTCATCTTATATGCATTTCATTATTTTTGTAACTTACTCTTTTCATTATCGTATTGTCTTGTATGATTATTTATATGTCACATGATATAGCTATAGTCCTACATCTCAAATATCATGACCACCAAAAATATTATCTCAAAGGTAAATACAAGATAAAGTATATTGCTTATTCATGGGTGGTAACCCAAGCAGTGGAAAAATCACTTAGCTAGGGTCAATCCCATTATGAGGGGTAGCCCTAGGGGTGAAAGGAAAAGTCTAGCTGGGGCCGATCCCAATATATATTTACCACTGATCAGCTGTTCATTTATATTATATGTTGTGCACAGATTATACAGTAAAGGTAAGTTAATAAAAAAACATAAAGTACATGATTCCACAGTATAACTAAATGTGGTCTCTTATCCTTACACCAGTGCATAATTCATTTGAGTTGTTACTTCACATACAGTATTTTATGCCTTACATATTTAGTACATTATCTCCTATTAATATCCCTTATGGGGGACTTGCTTTTCACACTATAGGTACAGGCACTACTAGTTCTCCTCAGTAGGAGTACAGGATATCCAACTGTTATTATCGAGCTCTAAGTTGCTTTGGGGCTTTATGTGTATGTGTCTAGAGCCTATATTTTTGTATTGTATAATTAGTTGAGATGGGGCCTATCATGACCCTTATCAGATACTTTTTCTTATCGAGAGCCTTTGTAGACTATACAAATTAAAGTGTGGTTATGTCTCATACTTTAGACAACGTGGTCCCAACAGCCTAGTCATATGCATTTCCTTTTGGCTTATTATTTCTATTTACTTTCTTAAAAGCATGTTGAGTGTAGAAATCCTTTATAATATACATACAAAGTACATGGATACAGGTTGGTTCTCTCAAGCCTTTCGGCAACAAGTGCTAGTCCGCTTTATTGGGACTTTGGGCGTGACAAAGTTGGAATAGACTAGGTCATCCTAGGGATTCTACAAAGTCGTCTCTATGTAGATTCTTGTTTATCAATGTGTTGTGCACCACATTTATAAGTAGGAGTCTACATGGCATTTAGGAGTTGTCACTTTCTTTTCATTCTTTAGATCGTGTTGTACAGCTAAGCGTAATAGTTGGATTGTTTCTATCCTCTAAATTGTTTTGTACAACAAGCATGCCAAAACTAGGAAAAACAAAGGTAAAGGCAAAAGAGTAGCAGTGGTGGTTGGTATACCTAGTCGGGTGAGACAATGGAATGAGGCTCAATATAAGTCTCTCTCACAGAATTCTCCAACTTCTCCAGCTCCTGATGAACCAGGAAGTAGTGAAATTCCCCCAAGAACCACCTATCGATGCTACCGTGTAGGATTTGAGAAATACATTCCAATTATTAACTCATACAGTTGCTGGCCAAGGTCAAAGATAGGAAGGCCTAACTATAGGTGCATGTGGTGTGAATAGGGCAGCTAGAACGAGGATACGTGACTTCCTTAATTTGGACCCTCCATACTTCACCGGGTCAGATCCTAATAAAGATTCCCAAGACTTTATTAATCAGATCCAACACACATTATATGTTATGCATGTGAGTGTTACAGAAGCTATTGAGCTAGCAGCATGCAGATTGAAGGGTATGGCTATATTGTGGTATGAAGTGTGGAAGCAATCCAAAGATATAGATGCACCTTCAACTACTTGGATAGAGTTTCAAAAGGCATTTCTTGACCATTACCTGCCACTAGAAATCCGAGAGGCCCATGCAGATCAGTTCTTGAACCTCTACCAAGGGAATATGAGCGTAAGGGAGTATAGCCTTCAATTTAATTCCCCGGCCAGGTATGCTTCTAATATATTTGCTACTGTGGTAGATAGAGTTCATCAATATGTGGATAGATTGGAGTCATATCTGGTTAGAGATAGTACCATTGCTTCCTTGAATAAAGACACGAATATAGCAAGGATGCAGAGGCAAAGGATAAGGACACTAGAGTTAGAAAGGGCGCAGTCTAAGAGGGCCAGGTCCACGGGGCAATTTACACCACCCCAAGGTAAGTTTAGGCCTCTATTTTCTAATAGACCGCCTAGGCCCTCACCCTCCTACTCTGCAGCCAATACTCCACCACAACTTCAGGGGTCTATAAGTAATTAGTTTGGGCCAAGAAGTGAACGACAAGGTTCATGAACAATAGGATACTCAGCAAGCTAGCAAATGACTCCTAGGCAGCCTTGTAAATAGTGTGAAAGAAGTCATTTAGGTATAGGTTGTGTTGGCACAGATGCTTGTTATTGGTGTTGTGTGCCAGGGCATATGATGTGAGATTGCTTGAGGAGGCATATGATTGATATAACACAATCTACTGGGTCAGTTGTTGCATCACCATTGTTATTTCCTCCATTAGGTAGGGTTAACAAGCACATACAGGTCATGGTAGAGGTGTAAGAGGGGCAGCTAGCTCTAGCAGAGTACAAAATAGCACTTATGGTTTGTGGAGTCGGCAAAATTTGGAAGCTTCACCCGATGATGCCATTGGTACATTATCCATCTTTTCACATAATGTATATGCACTAATTGACCCTTTTTCTACATTATCATCCTTTACCCCACCAGTTACTGGGAAGCTTAAGAGAATACACAAATTAGTTAAACAAACCATTTGAAGCGTCTAAACCAACCGGTGAATCTATTATGGCTAGAAGGGTTTATTATGACTGTGTAGTAGCTATTTGTGACCTCAACACATTTGCTAACCTTATTGAGTTAGAAATGGCAGAAATTAATATTATAAAGGGTATGGATTGGTTAGCTTCTTGCTATGCCACCGTGGATTGCTGAACTAAGAGAGTGTACTTCCACTTTCCAAATGAGGTAATTCTTGAATGGGAAGGCAATATTGGGGCACCAAAGGGTAAGTTGATCTCTTCTTTTAAGGCAAGTAAGATGATATCTAAGTGGTATATATATCATTTAGTTAAAGTAAGTGATATGGAGGTAGAATCGCCAACTCTTCAATCAGTTCCATTAGTGAATGAATTTGTTGATGTGTTTCCTGAAGATCTTCCAGATTTACCTCCAGAATGAGAAGTAAATTTTCATATTTACTTACTTCCAGGCACTCAACCTATTTCCATCCCTCTATATAGAATGGACCGAGCAGAATTACGTGAATTAAAAAAGAAGTTAAAAGACTTATTAGAGAAGGGTTTTATAAGACCTTGTGTGTCCCGTTGGGGTGCACCAGTATTATTTGTACATAAAAGGATGGTACCTTGAGAATATGTATCGACTATTGACAATTGAATAGGTGTCAATTAACAATAAATACCCCCTCCTCAGGATTGATGATTTATTTGATTAGTTAAAGAGTGCCAAATGTTTTTCAAAAATTGATTTGAGATCAGGTTATCACCAAGTGAGGCTAAAGGAGAAAGATATACCCAAGACAACTTTTAGGCCACACTAATGTCACTTTGAATTTCTTGCTATGTCATTTAGGCTAATGAATACACCAGTAGTTTTTATATATTGATGAATAGGGTATTCAAGCCATTCTTGGATAGATTTGTGATAGTATTTATAGATGATATTTTTGTATACTCAAGGTCATAAGATAACCATGCAAATCACTTACAACAGGCGTTACACGTTCTTCATGATCGACAGTTATATGCTAAGTCTTCCAAATGTGAATTTTGGCTAAAATCAATGTCATTGTTGGGTCATATTATGTCATATAAAAAAGATAGAGGCTGTTAAAGATTGGCTAAGGCCAACAACACACACAGAAATTCAGATCTTCCTAGGGTTTTCAGGTTATTATAGAAGGTTTGTTGAAGATTTTTCTTCTATTTCTGCACCTTTAACAAAGTTGACATATAAAGCAACCTAGTTCCAACAGAATGATGCATGTGAAAGGAGCTTTCAAGAGCTAAAAGATTATGCTAAATTCTGCACTTGTACTAGTACTTCCAGAAGGTACCGAGGGATACGTTGTGTGTTACGATGCTTTAAGAGTTGCTTAGGGTATGTAGTGACATAGCATGGTTGGATAATTACTTATGCCTCTAAACAACTACGACCACATGTGAAAAACTACCGTACACATGATCTTGAGCTAGCGGCTATTGTGTTTGCTTTGAAAATATGGGGCCACTATCTGTATGGGATTAGGTTGACACATAGTCTGATCATAACAGCCTATAGTACATCTTTAAGTTGAAATACCTAACCTTAAGATAATGGACATGGCTAGAGCTAATAAAGGAGTATGATATTGATATTCTTTACCATCCAGGGAAGGCAAATACGATAGCTGATGCTCTGAGTCATAAGTCAATCATGAATATTGGTGATCAAGCTACGGTAAATCAAGGTGTGGCTAAGGATCTACAACAATTATCTAGTTTGATAGTTTGCCTTCTTGAAACACCAAAGGAAAGAGTAATTGTACATAATGCTACGGAATCTTCATTAGTAATGGAGGTTAAAGAAAATCAGTTTGAGGATCCTATTTTACGATAGTTTAAACAGAAGTTGAGCCAGGGTACAATAAAGATCTTTGACCTTACACCAAATGGAGTACTCTCTTGCCAAAATATATTATGTGTGCCTCATACTAATGGACTATGAAAGAGGATAATGGAAGAAACCTATCATTCTCTATATTCCTTCTATGCAGGATCAACTAAGATGTATCATGCCCTGAAGGAAATGTTTTCATTTGGAGGTATAAAAAAGGATCTTGTAGAATTTGTGGCTCAATGTCCAAATTGCCAACAAGGCAAAGTAGAGCACCAAAAGCCAGGAGGTTATATGCTATGTATAGAGCTTCCAACATGGAAGTGGGATACGATTAATATGGATTTTGTTACTAGATTGTCTCGCTCATTTAAGATGTTTGACTCCATATGGGTAATAGTTGATAGACTCACAAAGTCAACATACTTCTTGCCAGTTAAGAGTAATTATACAATTGAAGAGTATACCAAGCTATACCTCACAAAGATAGTCAAGCTACATGGAGTCCCAATATCTATTATATCTTATCGAGGAGCTCAATTCACTGTAAAGTTTTGAAAGTCCTTCCAAAGGAGTTTAGGGACAAAAGTAAATTTGAGTATAACTTTTCACACTTAGACAGACAGTCAAGTAGAACACATTATTCAAAAACTTGAAATATGTTGCGAGCTTATGCATTGGACTTTAAAGGTAGTTGGTGGATGATATGCCACTTATTGAATTTTGCCTATAATAATAGATACCACTCAAGTATCAAGATATAAACTTATGAAGCTTTGTATGAAAAGAAATGTTGGTCGCTAATTCGATGGTTTGAAGTTGGTGAAACCACCTTGCTTGAGATATATCTAGTACAATAAGCCATGGAGAAAATTAGGGTAATATAGTAGTGGCTAGAAATAGCCCAAAGTTATCACAAATCATATGTGGATGCTAGAAGGAGAGGACTAGATTTTCAGTAGGGGATTGGGTATTCTTAAATGTATCTCCAATGAAAGGGGTTATGAGATTTTGTAAGAAAGGAAAACCGAAAACACATTACATAGGGCCATATAAAATTATTAAGAAGTTTAGGCAAGCTGCATATGAATTATAGCTACCCAATAGCTTTTGATGGCTCATCCAGCTTTTCATGTCTCAATGCTTCAAAAATACATAGGTGATCCATCTCGTATCACTCCTATTGAAGATTTGCAGTTATAGAAGATCTTAACTATTAAGAAGTACCTGTTGCTATTCTAGATTGTCAAGTTAAGAAGCTAAGGAATAAAGAAATAGTTTCAGCAAAAGTACTTTGGAGAAATCAGCAGGCAGAAGAGATAACATGGGAGGCTGAGAAAGTGATCAAATCAAAATACCTTTACTTATTTGAAGATAAAGAGGAAATCCAACAAGAAAAATTAGGTCCATAATAGGTATGTGTGTTTCAGTACTTGTTATATTTTCAAAAGTTTGTTTAAGTAAAGGTTAAAACTTAGTTAAGATACGCAATTATAATAACATTCGAGGACTAATGTTCCTAAGGTGGGGAGGATGTAAAACCGCATACCTTATATGTACTAGTTCTATGCAAATGGAATATGATGTGGCTTGGCCAATTTAGCAAAATTTTTAAAAGTGCTTGAGTTTCAGATTAGAGTACTATATGTACGTCTAAATTTTAGGATGAGTGATTGTATATAAGTTTAAGACAAATTGGGGAGGTAGAGTCCTTAAATAAAGTGAGAGAATTGAGGTGCTTGTAGGAATTAGGAAGCTAGCAGGTGAGTCACCTACTTGCGTATCAAAACTTGCTAGCTAGCTAGAGATGAGGTTCGACACTGAATTTGTCCAAGTCCGATAATGAATAAAGTCTGGGTTAAGGGTATGACTTGAGCCAACATTTTAGCATCATAAATGAACAATATTTACAGCCTAAGAAGAATAGGAAAAGGTCCCAAATACATCACAACTTACTTAATGATTTGGGCCAAAACTAGGTAAGGAGAAAGGTGAAAAATGAGCTACCAAGGCCTATCAGTTTGCAGCCCAATAAGGCCTAAGTAAAAGGGAACAAAATGGTACATTACTAACTTGATAACATAAGGCCCAAAATGTAAAAGAAAGTCAGCCAAAGCAATCCTTTAAAAGGGGTTGCAAGAAGCACCTTTATTTCATTCTTAGACTTGGAAAACATCAGCTTTCACAAGGGTTACTTGTTATTCTTTCTCGACTCCATAAAGCAGCCATAAGAAGCTTTTAGGGTTCATAAAGAGGCCCTCAACCTTGGAGGTAAAGTTAAGTAATTATAGTTATGTATTTATTATCATTTTTCATGAAAAATAAGAGAACTAGGCTAGTATTATTTGTGCTGAAATTTTGGACAGTATGTGTTCCAAGATTGTTGTACACTTTTCTTGTTTATTTGGAGCTTTTATATTCTTGGTTGGATTGATTATGAAGGTATGTTTGTATTATTAATGAGTTTTGGTTCTCTATTGATGTACAATGGCTGCTTCACCACTTTTACAGTCCATAAAAGTGAGTTCTTAGATGATATTGCAATTGTGTTCTTAGTATGAACTTGTGGGCTGGTAGTTGAGAATTGTTGTTTCATGACCTTAACCTAATTTGGGACTATTTTTGGACTGTTTTATGACCACTTTTATGTGTATATAATGTTGATACAGTCTGGTTAAAGTCAAAACAAGTTCGGGATTATTAACATCAAAATGTAGCTAGAATACATAACGTGATGCTGTCTATTTGTGTATTGTTTAAGATTATTCTGTCTTGTACCTTGTGAGCTGCTGTAAGATTGTTAAAGGTCTGAAACAAGGTATATATTACATGTGCATAAGAATAGTTATTGGAAAATACGGTTATAAGTGGAAAGGTTGAAAGAATGCCCTTGGGTCGCATAATAAAAACTTGCTGCCCAAATGTTACTTTTTTAAAAGATTGAACTGGCAGGAAGTGTTTGTTAACTGCTAATACCAGTATTGTTGCCTACTCTATTTTAGATAAATATTTGAGCAAAAAGGAGGTTACTCCGAGGTAATAACAAGGTCATATATCAAGGTATGTAAAGATACTCAATTTTGCATTACTTGGCATGAAATCTAGATTCTTCCTTAGTACATAAAGGCACTTACCAACTCCAACATGACTATTAACCATGTCTTCAATCTTTCACATGTTCATATGCTCCTATAAATAATCACCTTTAAATCTACATACATACGTGGATACCAAGTTACATGAGTTCTTGTTGCTAAATAAAGTTCATGAGTTATTTCATCTCATACACATTTCTTTATTTGTGTAACGTACTTTTTTTTATTGTCATATTGTATTATAGGATTATTTACGTTGTCACATGCTACATCTATAGTCCTACAGCTCCAATATTTTGACTACCAAAATAATCATCTCAAAAGTAAATAAAAGATAAAGTATATTGCTTATTGATAGGTTGTAACCTGAGGGGTGGAAGAATCACCTAGCCAGGGTCGATCCCATTACGGGGGGAAGCCCTACGGGGCCGGTCCCGATATAAATTTACTACTGATCAGTTGGTCATTTTTATTACATGTTGGCATAGATTATACAGTAAAGGTAAAGTAATAAAAAGAACATAAAGTACATGATTCCACAGTATAACTAAAGATGGTCTCTTATCCTTACACCTGTGGATAATTTCATTTGAGTTGTTGCTTCATATACAATATTTCCTACCTTACAAATTCAGTACATTATCTTGTATTTACGTCCCTTAATGGGGACCTGTATTTCATGCTATAGGTATATGCACTAGTAGATCTCTTAAGTAGGAGTACAAGATATCCAGCTATTGTTACCAAGTTCCAGGTTGTTCGGGGCTTTTTGTGTATGTGTCTAGAGCCTATATTTTTGTTTTGTATAGTTAGTCGAGCTGGGGCCTATTCGTACAATTATTATATACTTTTTCTTATCTAGAGCCTTTGTAGACTATGTAAATTAAAGTGTGGTTATGTCTCATACTTTGATAACGTGGCCCCAAAGGCCTAGTTATATGCATATCATTTTGGCTTGTTATTACTATTACTTTCTTGAAAGCATGCTGAATGTAGAAATCCCTTATAATATGTACAGAAAGTGCATGGACATAGATTGGTTCTCTCGAGCCTTATTGGTAATGTGTGCCAGTCTGCCTTAATGAGGCTTTAGGTATGACAAACGATCTCCAAAATTGGGAGGTAAATTAGGCTACTCTGTCCGAGATTATGGACAAATGAAATCCATGCAACCTCACAATATATTGGATGTACAACTTGGCTTACTCCTCCGAAGTATTAGTTGTCTTAACTACTAAGAAGTGAGTCGATTTGGTCACTTATCCACAATCACCCATATCAAATCATGTTGCATTCAAGACCTCGGTAGACCAGTAATGAAGTCCATATTGATTATATCCCACTTCCATTCTGGAATCTCAAAGTTCTGAGCTAATACAAATGGCCTTTGATACTCAACTTTCACTTGCTGACAATTTGCGCATTTTGAGATAAATCAGTAATATCCCTCTTTATTCCACTCCACCAATAGACTTAAATCAAGTCATAGTACATCTTTGTAGGGTAAGGATAAATGAAATATCTAGAGCTGTGAGCTTCAACCATGAATCTATCTCGAATACCATCAATGTATGGGATGCACAATCTACTCCGGTATCTCAACACCCTATCTCCCCCTTTGGAGAAGACCATCACATTCTGTTTATGGAAAACGTCCTTCAATTGGATTATGACAAGATCTTGATCCTGCTTTTCTTTTACCTCTACCACCAAAGATACAGCAGACCCATTCTGAATATTAACTCCTCCTTCGTCATTCTTCTCAAATTGAACTCCCTATCGAGCCAATCAATACACTTCCTTAGCTTGTTCCTTATTTCCTTCCTTAATATGGGTTATGTTACCCATTGACAACCTCCAAAGAACGTCAACAACAATATTAGCTTTACCTGGATGGTAGAGAATGCTCATGTCATAATCCTTGAATAACTCCAATATCTTCTCTATCACAGTTTGAGCTCTTTCTGGCTGAAGATATACTACAAGCTCTTGTGGTCAGTGAACGCATCCACATGCACTTAATACAAGTAGTAGTGCCAGATTTTAACTTCAAACACCACTATTTCCAACTCCAGATCATCGATTTTATAGTTCCTCTCATGGATCTTAAGTTGTATTGAAGCATAGGCTATCACTTTCCGTCTCTTCATCAGCACGCATCCCAATTTGACTCTTGAAGCATCATAATAGATCACAAAGTCCTCTGTTCCATCAGGCAAGGTTAGAAATGGTGCAGTAGTAAGTCTACTCTTTAACTGTTGGAAACTCTTCTCACATTCCTCAGACCACTGAAAGTTGACCTTTTTGTGAGTCAACTTAGTCAATGGTACAAATAAGGAAGAAAACCCCTCAACAGATATGTGGAAGTAGCCTACTAATCCTAAGAAACTTCTTATGGTAGTTGGAGAGGTCGGTATGGGCTAGTTCTTAACCACTTCAATCTTCTGAGCATCTACTAGAATATCATCATCAGAGATAATATGGCCAAGGAAAGCCATTAACTTAAGCCAGAATTCACGTTTTAAGTATTTTGCATACAAGTCATGGTCCTTAAGTGTTTGGAGGACGATTCTTAGGTTATTGTCATGTTCCTCTTTGTCTCTCAAATACACCAAAATTTCATTGATGAACATAATTACAAATATATCAAGATACAGTCTGAACACTCTACTCATCAACTTCATGAAAGTTGCAGGTGCATTCGTCAATACAAAGGATATGACCAAGAACTCAAAATGGCCATATCTAGTCCTAAAGTCTGTCTTTAGAATATTACATTCCCTTACTTTCAACTATTGCTAGCCAGATCTGAGGCTTATCTTTGAGAAACAAGAGGCACCCTAAGTTTGGTCAAACAAATTATCTATCCTTGGGAGAGGATACTTATTCTTTTTAGTGACCTTGTTCAGTTGCCTATAGTTAATACACATTCTGAGAGACCCATCTTTCTTTAGCAAGAATAGGACAGAGGCACCCCAAGGAGAAACACTCAGCCTTATGAAGCCATTCTCTAACAATCTTTCAATTGTTCTTTCAGTTCTCTCAACTCAGCGGGGGATATCCTATAAGGTGGAATTGAGATAGGTTAGGTGTCAAGAAGAACATCAATCCTAAATTCAATCTCCCTATCAGGACGGATTCCAGGAAGATCCTTAAGAAACACTTCTGAAAACTCATTCATAATTGAGATTGACTCAAGAGTAGCAGACTCAACATCATCAAATTTTACTCTCACAAGGTTTGTAACACTCTACATCTTATATGTACTAGTCTTATGCAAATGGAATATAAAATGGATTGGTCAAATCAACACCTATTTTTAAAAGTCCTTGAACTTCAGCTTAAAAGTCTATGTGTACATCTAATGCTTAAGATGAGTGAGTGTATATAAATGAGAAGAATGAAACCTTAAACAAAGTAAAAGAAATGAGGTGCCTATAGGACTTAGGAAGCTAGCAGGTGAGTCGCCTATGTGCTTAGCTTAAATAGGCTAGGTAGACGGAGATGAGGCCCAACACCAAATCTGTCCAAAGCTTAATAATGAATAAAGTTCATGTTAAGGGTGTAATTTTATCCCATGTTTTAGCATTGTAAATGAAAAAATTATAGCCTAAGATGAACAATAAGAAGGGCACAAGTACATTCATAATTCACTTGGTGATTTTGGCCAAACAAAGTGAAGGAAAGAGATAAAGGTAGGTAGCCAAGGCCCATCGAATTTGAACCTAGTAAGGCCCAAGTGAAAGGGAAAAATAGGTACATTACTAACTTAATAAAATAAGGATTAAAATTCAAAAGAAATTCAACTAAAGTATTTGTTTAAAAAGGCTTACAAGAAGCTCCTTTAACGTATTCTCAACATTGGAAAAAATACATTTTCTTATAGTTTTATCTATACTCTTTCTTGACTTTATAAAGTAGCCACAAGAAGATTTTAGGGTTCTTAAAGAGGCCCTCAATCTTGAAGGTAAAGGTAAGTAAAAATACCTGGGTATCTAGTATGGGTTTTTCATGAGAAACAAGAGACTAGGCTGGTTATACTTGTGGTGAAAGTTTTGGACAGCATGTGTTCTAAAGATTGTTGTACACTTTTCTTGTTTATTTGGAAACTTTTTTCTTCTTTGTTGGCTGGATATGAAGTAAGATTTATATTTTTAACAAGGTTTAGTTTTGTAATGATGTATCAAGGTCGCTGCACTATTTTGTTCAACGTAAACAATCTAGTTTTAGTTTGTTATCTTAAATGTGTTGTTAGTAGAAATTATGGGCTGATTGATTGAGGACTATGGTCTCATGTCCTCCACCTAGTTTGAGAACTGATTTTGGACTATTTTAGTACTGTTTTTTCATGTAAATATGTGGGAATAATTTGGTTAAAGATTGTACTAGGTTGGAATTGTTGACGTCGAAATATAACAAAGGGACGTAATGTTATGTTGCCTACTTGTATGTTGTGTATAATTGTTATGTGTTTGCTTTGTGGGCTGTTGTGAGGCTATTATGACACTAAAACATGATGGATATGATATGTATATGAGAATGTGTATTAGAAAATATGATTAGAGGTGGAAAGATTGAAAGAATACTCTTGGGTTGATAATTACATGCTTCCTGCCCGTGCATTATTATTTTATGAGATTGAACTGTCAAGACGTGCTAATTTGCTGCTAATACTATTTTTATTACCCACTCTCTTGTAGATAAATATTTGGGAGAAAAGGAGGTTTTTTTAGGGTAATAACGAGGTCATACAGAGAGGTATGTAAGGCTACTAGATTTCGTATTAATTGGCATGAAATCTAGACTCTTCTTTGGCACATAAAGGCACTTACCAACTCGAACATAACTAATAATCATGTCTCCACTCTTTAACCTATTTCTGTGCTTCCATACATAGTCATTTGCAAATCTTCATACATATTTGGATACCAAGATACATGAGTTCTTTTAGCTAAGAAAAGTTCATGAGTTGTTTCATCTCCTACGCATTTCATTATTTGTATAACCTACTCTTTTCATTGTGATATTGTCTTGCGTAGTTATTTATATGTCACATGTTATATCTATGGTCCTACAGCTCAAATATATGACCACCAAAAAAGTCATCCCAAAAGTGAATAAAAGATAAAGTTGCTTATTGATGGGTGGTATCTCACAGGTGGAAGAATCACCTAGCATGGGTCGATCCCATATTACGGGAGGTATCCCAGGGGTGAAAGGAAAGCCTAGCATTGGTCGATACTGATATTGATCTACCACTAATCAACAAGTAATTTGTATTACACATTGTAAACAGATTATACAGTAAAACAAAGGTAAAGTAATAAAAAGGACATAAAGTACATGATTCCACAATATAAGTAAAGGTGGTCTCTTATCCTTACACCAGTGCATGATTTCATTTAAGTTCTTATTTTATGTATAGTACTTGTTACCTTACATATTCAGTACATTATCTCATACTAATGTCCCTTACGGGGGACCTGTATTGCATATTATTGGTAAAGGAGCTAGTAGATCTTTCCAGTAGGAGTACAAGACATCTGTTGTTATTGAGCTCCAGGTTGTATTGGGGCTTTATATGTATAGAGCTTATATTTTTGTATTATATAGCTTGTATAAGGCGAGGCCTGTCTCGACCCTTATTAGATACTTTTTCTTATCTAAAGGCTTTGTAGATAATGTAAATTAAAGTGCGGTAATGTCTCGTATTTTAGACATTATGGTTTCAATGACCTAGTAATATGTATTTCCTTTTGGCATGTTGAATATGGAAACCCTTTATAATATGTATAGAGAGTGTATGGGTACAGGTTAGTTCTCCCGAGTCTTATCTGCAATGGGTACCAGTCCGCCTTAATGGAACTTTGGACATGACAAAAGTTGTATCAGAGCGGGTCATCCTAGGGAGTCTACAAACCTGTGCCTATGTAGAGTCTTGTTTATAGATGTGTTGTGCACCACATTTCTAAGCAGGAGGCTACGTGGCATTTAGAAGTTTTCACATTTCATTTATTCTTTAGATCGTGTCGTAGAGCCAAGTGTTGTAGGTGGATTGTGTCTAACATCTAAATTATTTTGTACAGCAAGTATGCCAGAAACCAGGAAAAACAAAGGCAAAGGCAAGGAAGTAGAGGTGGTGGTTGGTATACCCACTCTAGTGAGAGAACAAATTGAGCCTCAGGATGAGTCTCTATCATAGACATCTCCAACTCCTCCAGCTCCTGATGAAGCAGAAAGTAGTGAAATTCCCTAAAACGACCCCAAAGAGTTCCAGAAAATGTGCCTCAGAATACTCATAAATTTAAATTTCATATGTCTCAAAATCTATGCGTGATATTGAAAATATGACTTCATATTCTTGTTTTAGGGTAAACATTAGGGGGAGAAAGGTCTAACCTTAATTTAGGAGAAAGTGATTAGCAATTTAATGTTTCATAATTTTTCTTATCCAGAATCAATCTACAATAGTGTATGACGCGCAACTGTTATGGACATATGTTAATTTGGCCTCTACAATAGGTCTGTATTGCGGACCAAATGTGGACTTGTATATTTTGTTGCCAGTGGTTTCTATCTCGATCCAAGGCTTTTGGATCTTGGGCCTAAGAGTTCCTAAAAGTGTTTTGCCTATACTTAGTCATATTTTACCCTCAAATCATCCTTAACATTCTCCAATACACACTCATACACTTAGCCATATTTTCACTCCCAAATTCAAGTCCCAAAACCCTCATCCTAAGGTAAGGTTTTCCTTTAAGGTTCTTCTTCAAGTTTCAAGTATCCATCTCCAATCTTCACTAAGTTCATCTCCAAGCTAAGGTATATGGGTTTGTTTCATGGGTTCCTTTCAGCAATGATAATCAAGCCTTATTTTACTCAAACTTCATGATTTAAAGTTGATTTTACAATTGTATTTACTAATATGAACATGTCTATGAACTATGCTAAAGCTATGTAAATTTATGACTGTTTTGCTATGTTTTGAAGTATAAATCTTGGAGCTAATTTAAGATTTGATGAATGGTTTTGATGTATATTGCTTGAGGGTGTTGCAAGGTGTTGATTGATGGTTTTACAATGGATTTTATACATGATTTTATCTCTATATTTCATGGTTTTATACTAGCATTACATACCCTCTAAGCGTTTGATAAAATATTCGATTATGGTTTCTTGAGGAATTGAAGATCCAAAGCATGAGATATTATATGATTGACTATGTGCTAATGAAGTAAGCTTGTGTTTATGATAGATTCTATATAAAGTATACCATTAGACAATGCCTAATCTGGGGGGACTAAGAACTTGGATAATCTAGATGGGGGTTTGTACTCATCAACCTAGTGAAGGGTTTGTACTTCTCCACCTAGTGATGTTATGGCATCATCACTAACCTATATGGGGGGTTTTAATCATCAACCTAGTGAAGGTTTTGTACTTCTCCACCAGGGTAATGGGGAGGTATCATCACCAACCTTGTGAGGGGTTTGTACCTCACCACTTAAGTGATTGGGCGACATCATCACTAACCTACTAAGGGGTTTGCACGTTGGAAATCTAGCTTGCTCTCTTCTACACATATGATATCCTATATAAGAATGAGCTACTTAAGCATGTTTACTTATGCATTGTTCATATATGCTATATTATTATATTATGCCTATTGTCTATTGTTATGCATTTTGACTATGATGCCTAATTCTTGTTGTGTTGTATCCTACATACATAGTATATTCAAACGTACTAATGCATACTCTTTCATACATGATATCACTATGTAGGAAATGGTGACAAAGTTGATCATCCTATTTCTCTACGTGGCTAGTTCAATACTACTCAAGCTAGTTAGTGAATCCTCCACTTCGGGGACCTTAGTCTATGTCGCTCTTATTATGTATTGAGACATTTTTCTTTATTATATACTTTGACTATGAGATTGAGCCCGATTGCTTTTTCTTGGTCCTCGCTCTTATCTTTGTATTAGAGGTATTTGTTGAACATGTCATGTATCTTTTCTAAGAGTCTTGACTCTACTGTTCTTGATGTCTATGCTATAAAAGTACTTTCACTTAGGCCCGATTATCCTAATTTATTACCTCTTAATGCTTGTTTTATTGCTTCAGTGACCAAGGATAAATAACTAAGAGGCTTGCTTGGGGTCCCTTCGGGTTCCCCTTGCACCGTGTCACGCCTAGGCCCTAGGTTTGGGTCGTGACAAACTTAGTGTCAGAGCACTAGTTTGATAGATGCTCATAGTCTAACACAGTGCGTTGATTAGAGTCCTATTTATGGTTATGAAGCATGCCATGACTATGAATAGGAAGATATGGAACGCTTTAGGAAATGTTTCCCTTCTTCATGTTCTAAGTCATTCTATAGAGTTGTAGTAAGTTTTCCCCCTAATGATTGTTATTTGTTATATTAGATCATGGAAAACACTAGATAAAAAAGGGCCCAAACTCCCGAGGAGAAACCTACTAATGGTGAGTTCCAAGATGTTCTCACTATGCTTGCCCAAGTTGTGGCCAACTAAGTCAACCATAGGACCCAAGCCCCTCATGCTACTACCCTAGGAGCTATGGTAAGAGACTTTTTGAGGATGAATCCTTCAGTGTTCTATCGGTCAAAGGTAGATGAAGATCCACAAGAGTTCATTGATGAGGTTTACAAGATCTTGAGTATCATGAGTATTGGGTAGAATGAGAAAGTGGAGTTGGTGGCTTACCAACTCAAAGGGGTAGCTTAAATATGGTATGATCAATGGAAGGGTAAGAAGTGGATTGGTAATGTTGGGCTTTGGGAGGAGTTCAAATTGGCTTTCCTTAGTCGATTTTTCCCTCTAGAGCTTAGGGAAGCTAAGTTGGTGGAGTTTATGAACTTGAAACAATGTGCTATGGGTTTGAGGGAGTATTCTCTCATTTTAACCAACTTTCAAAGTATTCTCTTCAGTTTGTGGCCGACCCTAGATTTAGGATGAACAAATTTGTGATGGGGGTCTCCCACTTGGTAAGTGAAGAATGCTGGTCCACTATGCTAATTGGCGTATAGACTTGTCTCGATTGATTACCTATACCCAACAAATAGAGGAGGAGAAATTGAGGAAGATAAGGGGGCATGAGTCTAGTAGGAACAATTTTGGGGTAAGTTCTTAAGGGGTAGCTGGTTCTATTAAGGCGAAGGGTCTCATCATGTTACTAATAAAGGGATTGCCAATGACTTCACTAGGACTCAATTTGTACGTGTTATGGCTCCTATTGGTGTGTGTCCTAAATGAAGGAAGAATCATAGGGGCTCGTGTTTGATGGGCTCTAATGCATGTTTTGATTGTGGGGAGCTTAGTCCCAAAAGAGTGGATTCTCTAACAAATTGTGGCAAAGGACGGGGTGCAAATGTTATTCCATTGGGTAGAGGTGGTCCTCAAGGTGGTGCCCTAAGGCACAATCGATTTTATGCTCTACATGGGAGGGAGGGGATCAATCAAATTCCAGATGTTGTTACTAGTATGTTAAAAATCTTTGACTTTGATGTGTATGCTTTGATTGGCCTGGGTGCCACTCTTTCATTTGTAACCCCTTTTATTGCTAAAAATTTCCATGTTGCCCCCGAGTTGTTACATGAGTCATATAAAGTGTCTACTCCTATTGGTGCCTCTATTGTTTCTAGGAAAGTTTATAAAAGTTATCATATTTGCATTTTGCATAAATTGCTACCTTGTGATCTTGTTGAATTAAACATGGTAGATTTTGATATCATTCTTGGGATGGATTGCTTGTTTGCCTACTATGCTTCTATTGATTGCATAACCTATAGGGTCAAGTTTCAATTCCCTAGTGAACTCATCCTTGAGTAGAAAAGTGAAGATTTGGTGTTCAAGGGTAGATTCAATCCATGTATTAAAGCCCATAAGTTGATCTCTAACAGGTATCTTTATCATCTTGTGAAGGTAGAGATATGGAGTCTAAAGTCCCTTCCATGAGTTGATTCTGGTTGTAAATGAGTTTCTTATTGTCTTCCCAAATGACCTTCCCAATGTTCTTCCCAAAAGGGAAATAGATTTTGATATAGACCTCCTCCCTGATACTCAACCTATGTCTATTCCCCCTAACCGTATGGCCCCAGCGAAATTGAAGGAGTTAAAGGAACAATTGAATGATTTGTTAGAAAAGGGATTTTTAAACATAGTCAATCACCATGGGGTTCTCCAGTGTTATTTGTGAAAAAGAAGGATGGGTCATTTAGAATGTGCATTGACTATTGGTAACTTAATAGGGTCACCATCAAGAATAGGTATCCTCTTCCAAGGATTGATGACTATATTGACCAATTGCAAGGGGCTAGCTATTTCTCTAAGATTAATCTCGGTCCGGGTATCATCAATTGAAGGTGAGGGAGTACATTCCCAAGATAGACTTTCGAATGAGATATGGGCATAATGAGTTTGTTGTGATATCTTTTGGGTTGACCAATGCACTAGCCATCTTAATGGACCTAATAAATAGGGACTTCAAACCCTACCTTGATTCCTTTGTTATGGTCTTCATTGATGATATATTGATCTATTCACATATTAAGGAGGAGCATATGGGATATTTGAGGGTTGTGTTGCAACATTGAGGGAGGAGAAATGGAATGCCAAATATAACAAGTGTGGATTTTGGTTGAAGGAGGAGCATATGGGATATTTGAGGGTTGTGTTGCAACATTGAGGGAGGAGAAATGGAATGCCAAATATAACAAGTGTGGATTTTGGTTGAAGGAGATTGCATTCTTAGTTCATGTGGTGTCGCGGGATCATATAAAAGTGGATCCTAAGAAAACTGATATGATTAGAAATTGGCATAGACCATTGATCCCATTGGATATTAGGACCTTCTTGGGCCTAGCAGGTTATTATAGAAGGTTTGTGAATGGGATCTCCTCATTGCTTCCCCTATGACAAAATTGACTCACACAAAGTTTAAGTTTGTGTGGACCGATGAGTTCAAGAGTAGCTTCCAAATATTGAAAGACAAACTTGTATCTGCTCCACTCTTGTCACTACTAGATGGGCTTGATGGATTTGTGGTGTATTGTGATGTTTTTCGGGTTGGTTTGGATTGTGTGTTGATGCAAAATAGTAAGTTAATAGCTTATCTTTCTAGACAACTTAAGGTATATGAAAGGAACTACCCTACCTATGATCTAGAGTTAGCCACTATAGTTTTTGCAATAATGATTTGGTGTCACTATTTGTATAGGGTGCATGTGGATGTGTTTATCGATCATAAGAGCATGTAATGTGTCTTCACTCAAAATGATCTCAACTAGAGGCAAAGAAGATGGTTAGAACTTCTTAAAGAATATGTGTTAGACCTCGTTTTTCTTTAAATTAAGGATAATTATCCAATTGGGAAATATTGTTATGGATGTTGTGTAATTTAAACTTAAGTATATTTACGGTGCATGATTAGAGTATCAAGTGAATTTGGCGTGCATAATTAAGTTGGAG
>JAOTQJ010154958.1:14267-30154 GCA_025642045.1 Solanum sejunctum | reverse complement strand
ATAATCTTGTAATTATATGTAATTACATTGTAATTATGATGTAGCAGACAAACAAGACAAAATAATGAATAAACTATGTAATTACTAGTCTGAGAATTACTACCTTAATAATTATACTAATTTCAATTTTCAGGTAACCTATGTCTATTATAAACGAAAAGAAAATGACACTTTCCCCTTTCCCAACTTAGTTCTCCAATTTTAAGAAAGACAAGGACAAAACTGAACATGGAAAGACATACCAATTTATATTCCGTCTAAATCAAACATAATTATATATGACATTTTTTATCTGTTGAACTTAACCACTCCTAATAAAACTATATTCATTCAGTACGTAATTTCATTATATATTATTTAATCCTCATATTATAATTTTGAAATAACTTGTTTCCCGCGAGATGATTCCTTCATTAATATATTAAAATCAGAAAATTAGTTTAAACTGTGGAGGGAACATGTTGCCTTAGCCCACTTGTGCCTTTGATTGATTAGAATACAGAAAATGTACATAAACACAGATTATGTTATCTTCTTTTCTTTATTACCAGAGTTTATACATTCACGTGTATAGTAGTAGTGGTTGCAGTATAAAATATCACCATGACACTATATAGTATATTTTATATACATGTACATTTGTTTTAAAGTATAAAATATGACGAAAGTAAACGGGACCCTCTATTCCTTCAATTCATCTCTCCAAACTCGATCTTTAGCAAATGGATAAAGCCTATTGCTTTCCTCCAATTAGAAACTTATTAGTGTGAATCCTACTAGTTAATTAGCTGCTGTTGTTCCCTTTTTCTTCAATATTTTTGAGTCTTCTGTTTTTATATTCATTTAATTGTTTAGGCTTCACCTTATAATTGTGACTTGCATCTTCTTTCTTATCTAAACTAACACTTTTTTCAGAATTATACTGCTTAAAGTAGAAAATGGGGATATCTTATATTTAAAATATAGGACATCATCTTCATTGCTTTTAAAAAAAAAAACAATATGCTTACCGACTGCAATTTCTTCAATCATTCTTATTTATATATGGAGACCTACTAGGCTGACACGTTGTCCTAATTTTCAAATTTATAATCTCTAACAATCATCAAGTTTTAAGTTGTTTTTAACAATAAACAAGCAGCGCCAATGTTTTACTTTTACAACTTATATAACATATTGCTGCTCCGACGAATGGAATCACGTATTCGCCAGCTCAACTCTCATGAATTCTTTTTCCCCTTCACTCACAGTGGGATGGAATAAACTCTACAGATCCTACCAATTGAGTTTAGGAAGTAGATTATATTAATAATTTAATATTAATTACTTTTCAGATTGTTCTATTTATTACACATATGAGAGGAAAGGAATATAAAATGATGTAAGATTCCACCAATGTGCAAGGTATGAGTTTTCTTATTATATAAGAGAGAATTTGAAGCATACGTCTTTGTCGACGTGCATGATTTTTTTTTAAAAAAAAAGAAAGTAATTTTTATTTTATTTTAATTTAATTAGTTGTACAATTTTATTAAAATTATAAATCCACTTTATTAATGACATTTAGCTTAAATTCATATCCCTTAGCTAGTTTGATTATTTTGAATATTGGTACTATTTATGTATATTTTATAAATGTGTATGATGAAAAATATTTTAATTATGAACCTCTCAATGAATCTCTTCACATTAGATTTGGACCATAATAAAATGATGATTTACTACCTCACAAACTTATATTATAATATATTTTAGAGTAAAAATTTTAAATTATTTAATTAGTATATTTAAAACTTAGCAATAGTGATAATATTTATCAAATTTTTATTCTACACCAAATGAGATAATTTAATATTATTTAATTAATATCATAGAAAAAATAAATTTATAAATAAATATTAGATAAATCATATGCATGCATGGTTCGACCAATGAGTTCAAACTAGAAATTAAGACTCCATTGACTATGAGGAAGCAAAATAAAAATACGTACCCACCTACAAATTATTTCACAAAAAATATTATTATAAAATGAAAGTAACTTTTATAAGTGCTCGGTTTGATTCAGACTGGTCCATAGAACAACACTTTCTGTCTTTATCCATGTACGAATAAATAATATTAATTCCTTTTCAATTTACTAGTAGGCTTTACCAATATACAGTAATGTAAATTAAGATTTTCATAATATTTCTTTTTTCTCTAGTCTAACAAAAGATTAAAGTTTATACACATACAACATTGTATATTAGAGGTAAAATAAGAATTTTAATTTTATGCATTCTAAATTTTATAATAATAATTTTGAACATTAATAATTTTGTTCTAAACTTTATATTTTAGATTTTTAATAAATTTTTTAATATAAAGACACAATCCAAATAACAATTACAAAATCCGATTAAACTTGTATTCAAACTTTTAGCTGCATCTCCGCACACTCCCTTCTTGTTTTGCTTGGCACATCGCAGTTAGCTGTAATATTAATATGATTTACATTTCCATTGTCACTTCAGAGGTAGACTATTTTTGTGTGGTGGGCTATGAAGCCATGTGGGAAGTACAATGTATCAGACATTATTGTGATTATGATTGTGTCATTAGAAAAAATAGTTTGTCATTTGCTGCTACAGTAGTCAGTATGAAAATTTGTTGTGATTAGCAAAGACATATGATGTAACGACTATAAATAAATAATGATTGATGAGACAGTTTCAAACAACATCAGTCAATCAGATATGGCCATACGCAATGACCAAGCACCAACCACTCTATACTGTTCATCCAGGAAAACAACTCCAGCATTATTTTAGAAAAAATAAATCTTTATTATTCTAAGAGTTGAATATGATTAATCATAGAAAGCTTGGCTATCATTGATACAACATGTGCAGCAGAAGAAAGTATTAGAATCAATTAACTTACATGTAAATTAGCTGAAATAGTAGTGAGATTACCAATTGTAATGACCCTCCAAGTTATTTTTGAGTTTCCACGGTTATTTTATCTGCCTGAGCACTTGCATAGAGATATTGGGCCATGTGCGACGTATTGATATTGTCGGTTGGGTTGTTAGGTGAATCAGTTGAGGTTTATATAGCTTTTCAAGTTAAACTAAAGGTTACAACTATAAAATGAATTTTCTGATAAAGTCCTAGCAAATGGCCTCGGAGTGAAATTCTGACAGTTCTATCAGCTATAGAACAACCAAATTAGGCTAGGAGCATGGTTGGCCCGAGGCTTGGGGATTTTGGTGTGAGTTTAACTAGGAAATTATAAAATCAGTTAAAAAATAAGCTAAAAAGTGATTTTCGATGATAACATGTGATCAAAAGGGAATTCTAATGGTGCGGTCAGCTCCGGGATATCAAATTTAGTCTAGGTAGACCTTTCGTTGGATGGGAGGGACTTCTGGATGCATTTTGACCCCTCATGAGTTTTTTTAGTTGAAATTAATTGGAAAGAAATGGGACCCTCATTTTGTTATAACGAACTCCAATGAAAATTTTGACTGCACCATTAGATTCAAAACGTTAAAATCACTATGGTTATGTAGTTGGTTTGCAGAAAACAAACATTAGAAGGGCTCGGAACACCTTGGAGAGGGTTTGATGTTGGCTGGTATAGGCACAAACCCTCTGCGTGCGTGCAGTGGCAATGGAGCACAGTCCCCCGTTTGCGTGGCTAGGCCCCCGTTCGCAGATGCCTTGGCATTCCAAGCCGTGCGTCACAGTGCCATGCTCGGTTCACATAGGCAAAAGGGTGAGGCGGTCGCAACCTTCAAATACCCATGTCGCAAGGAGAAATATAACAAACTTCATCAAGCGATAACTCTGGATATATATATTATATCCATTTTTAGCAATTCCAAAGGCTAAAATATATAAAGTTTGGTAAGGAACATCGTTGGAATCTCGAATTTCTACTTTGGGATGTATTTTGATGTAAGAATTACCGTTTTTGCTAAGTGTACAATAAATTGCTAAAAACTTTGAATTATCAAAACTTCCATGTTGCAATTTTACCTTTTCTTCAAAACGGAGGAAGAATTGATGAAGACACTCCATATAAGCTGTTAATTACGGCTTGGCTTCAACCCTACAATTGGAAAGTAACGAACTTTATCCCATGTTATTGCATAATTTCCAACTTATGTAACCTCTTATAGCAACCTAGGATGAACTCAAATGCATCATCATCCTTTAAGATATGGAACACTGGAGGCTTCATCTTCAAAAATTTAGTCAGAATCTCATATTTTGTTTAGTTATCATAGGAGCCAATAATGTATAGAAGACGCATCAGTGCCCTAAGTTGTATCCATCCTAGGGATGTAGTGATGACATGATGGTACTTGAAGTTTGAGTAGCCATACAATGAGGGTGGATTCAGTACTTGCCAACCAACTCAAAAAAACTAAAATGTCACAACCCGACCCTAGAGCCTAAGAGTGACATGGTGAATGGGAACCCGAGTGTCCCCCAACAAGCCTCATAGCATCCACATACATATCATCGGTTTGGAAAACGCATGATTAAATATTAAGCACATAATTCTAAGAGACGGGAAAGCAAGACTAACGTTATGGGGATGTCATAGGATAAGGATTAACATGGATTCACATAACACATACAGACTAAAGGGCAGGTAAGTATGACTCACTTTATGGGGGTAAAACGGGACTTAGGATTTTTCACGTTTCCATATCATAACATAAATCCATATCAATAATAACTAGTTGACACATAACCATAATCATAATCTCCTAATACAATACATAGCATATATTCATACAAGAGTCTACAAAATATCCAACAACGCCTTTAGTCATAAGATGGGACGAGGGTCAAGACATATGCCGGGCTCACCCTCAAATTAAATAACATAACAAAAGCAACAAAATGAGAGGAAGGGTGGATTATCCTTGGAAGATAGGACTCACCACAACCAAATTTCTCAAATCTGATCTAGTCGTCCAATAGTGGATGAAGGTAAATCTCTGGTCCCTACATGGTTAGATCTTGTAGGCAAAAGTATGTGTTAGTACGTTTGTATGTACTAAGTATGCGGGCATGCAATGCATATAAATGTCACGACCCAGACATAGGGCCTAGATGTAATACGGCGAATGGGAACCCAAGGGTCCCTAAACAAGCCTTAAGATACCAAAACTCAGATTATTGGTTCGGAAGGGTACACAAAGTAAACACATAGTTCTACAGGGCGGAAAAGTAGGACTCACTCTATGGGGGCAATTCGGGACTTAGGATATTTCCATCACAACATATAGCCAATCCATAAATCACATAACCAACTCGTATAACGATATTCAAAGATAACCAACTCATAATATAGACTTTAGTCATAACATATAGCATAAAACGTAAGAAAGTTTACAAGGTGTCTAACAATGCCTCTACATAGATGGGGTCGGAGACCAAGACATTCCCCATCTCAAATACATAAAGAAACAAAAATATCAAAGGTAGATAGATGGTGGATCATCCTTGGAAGATAGGACTCACCACTACAAGTAAACTTGGAATCTAAGCTAGGCATCAAATGGTGGATGATCAAGATCCTCGGTCCCTACATGGTGAAATCATGTAGGCAAGAATATGCGTTAATACATTTGAATGTACTAAGTATGCGGGATGCAATGCATGAATTTACCAAAACCTGCATATCAAAGTTAGATGACAAGGGGGATAATATAGAAACAATCGAATATCAAAGGATATCATATAATAAGATGCTATGAAATTTATGATGCATGAAATGCAAATGATGCTCATATATATATTGGAGATGTGACCTCAACTGACATGAGTAAGACAAAGCAAGTTATTACTTGAAATTCCAATAAAATCCCCTCGTAGACAGCACTTCACCTCATGGGAACACATCCCATTTTGTATGAAGCAATCTTCCTTACGGGACAACTCTCATTTTGGATAGAATTTTCACATATAGCATATCAAGTCATATTATATCATGTCTTCTCCTTTCGGGGAAACTCCTATTTTGGAGGAATATTTCCTTATGGGAGAACTCCCATTTCGGAAAGGAAAACCTATGCTAGGCACATAGTTCGAGGAAAGAGAGAGGACCCTCCTCCCATAGGTGCTAAGTCGTCATCCGACAAGAATACATATACATATATACATACATACATACATATGTATATATATATATGTGTGCTTAAAAAGACAATATTCATTTTCAAGATCATTTCAATGAATCTTTAATCTTTAAAACCAAATACCATTCATAGTAATTCATACTTAGGTTCAAATGCCACAATCGTAGTTTATAGTCATAATACTCATGTATTGGAATAACCCCTTCATATGCAAAATGGTGCAAGCACCCAAAATATTCAAACAACCATAATTCATAGACATATGTGATCACATTCTTGCCATAACCAATATCATATCAAAATTATATCATAAAACGTAATTGGGTTTAACCCATAACATAATTTCTCAAAATAGTCCAATGTCATGAATACAAATGCTATGAATGACATGAACAAAACATGGGTAATTGAAATTAAATCTAAAATTAACAGTATAATATGAAATTGAAGTAAATACACCATTAAATTCGTATTTAAATCCAATATAAGATCACTTATTCATAAACAAGTCTTAAAAAGGCATACATATACATAATTTCATAAACCAATGTAAATCATCATTTTATAATTCAAATCAACTTAAAATCAGTAAATAACCATAACCATATACTATTTGAATTTAAGGAATCATATTATTCAAAATTCGATCTAAAGTAAGCTAGAAATTTAAGAAATTGCTTGAAAATAGTTTGGGTATCCTTGATTAGAAGTTAATCAAGGATCAAACCCACATACCTTCACTAAGATGATAAAACCCAAAGAATTTTAAAGAAGAGTTGAGTTCCTTATCCCCTAAGTTAAAATTTCCAAAAGTTCTTGTGAGAGTTGTTTTGAGAGAGTTTAAATTATGAGGAATGAGTTTGAATGTTTGAAATAAGGTTTAGGTTTTCAGATTACCATGCAATAGCATAGGAACCGCCAAAAGTCCAATAGAAATAATCAAATTTACAAAAATGTTATTAATGAATTAGAGGAAAAATTCACCAGAAGTCACTTGACTTAAGGCCAAGTGGCCCATGTAGAGGCCCTACGGAGTGCCCGTTAAACAACACTTAGAAACTTTTCTGGAAATTTTGATCTTGAACCAACACTTAGAATTTTTTGAACGATCCCACCAAATGGACACCTTTCACAAGCCGTGTGAAGCCACATGGTCCGAGTGGTGCTCCCGTTTCCCCAAACTTAGGAAATTTCGCAAAAAGTTACGAAATGGTGATTCCATACTTAGAATAATTTCACTCCAAAGGCTTCACGAAGGGCCACACAGCTCTTCCCATGCCACACGACTCGTGTGACTAGGAGTGACACCTCACTTAGCCCCAATGATGGGGTTCTCAAGCTTAGGACACTCCACGACTTCTCTACACGATCCATGAAGTGTCACATGGCTCGTGTGGGATGCCAGTGAAGTGTGCCTTAGCTTGCAACACCATACCAAGGCCAACATTTAAGATATGATTTTGGTCTCACTTGTGGCCACATGGCTCGTGTGACCTCACACTGGTCGTGTGGTCTCTCTTGAGACAACACTTGGTCCAGATTTTTACCCGAAATGAGATTTCTCAAGGTCCAATGACGTCATATGATATTTGAGTCATTACATCATTTCTCCCTTGGGAACATTCATCCTCAAATAAGCAAGAACAAGGCTTGAAAGACTTGAATTAGAATATGAAACTTCCAAACACAATATACCATGCATAGTTCATCATTTGAAAATCATAAATCCATTAAATCCCATGCCGAAACGAACTAAAATCATTCAAAACATCATAAAAAAAACCATTTTAATGCACACGTAAACATGTCATGCCATGAGACTCAAGAATGAAAGAATTGGACCAATTAGATAAGGAAGAACCTAATACCTTAGGCTTGAGTAGATTGGAAAATATAGGGGTATTGCTTCATCATGTCCAATTCCCTCTCCGACATAGCACTCCTCACATGTTGGTTCCTCCAAAGCACTTTCACTGAAGCCATATCCTTATTACGAAGCCTTTTTACTTGCCTATCCAAAATTTCTACTGAGACTTCCTCATAAGACAAGTTCTCCTCAACCTCAATACCCTCCAAAGACAGAATAGTGCTAGTATCACCAACCATCTTTCTCAACATGGACACATGGAAGACCGGGTGAATAGAACTCAAATCCGGGGGTAACTCCACTTTATACATGACATTTCGAATTCGCTCAATAACTTCATAAGGGCCTACATACTGGGGACTTAGCTTCCTCTTTTTGCCAAAACGCATCACTTCCTTCATAGGTGAGACTTTCATAAACACCCAATTACTGACTTGGACTTCAAGATCCCTCTTTCTAGTATCTGAACAGGACTTTTGGCGACTTTGTGCCATCTTCAACCTTTCTCTAATCAACTTTACTTTCTCCATAGCCTCCATCACCAAGTCCAGGTCAATCAAAGCCATCTCCCCTAGCTCAAACCACCCTACCGGAGATCTACACCTCCTACCATATAAGGCCTCAAATGGGGTCATGCCAATACTAGCATGGAAGCTATTATTATAAGCAAACTCGATAAGTGAAAGATGGTCATCCCAATTTCCTTTGAACTCCAACACACAACCCTTCAACATATCTTCCAAAGTTTGAATTATCCTCTAGGCTTGCCCATCGATTTGGGGATTAAAGACAGTGATCAATTTTCACCTTAGTACCAAGTCCCCTTTGAAACAACCTATAAAAGTGTGAGTGAATTGGGTACTCTGATTCGATATGATAGACCTTAGCAACTCTCGGATGTACAACTGTGCATAGTCTTTAACCAAAAGTAGTCTTAATCGATAAGAATTGAGCTAATTTAGTCATCCGATCGACAATCACCCAAATAGAGTCAAATTGTTTTCGAGTCTGAGGTAACCCAACCACAATGTCCATATTTATATCTTTTCACTTCCAAGTAGGGATCTCAAGCACTTGAGCCAACCCTCCGATTCTTTGATTCTCCATCTTCAGTTGTTGATAATTTGGTCATTCGGATACAAACTTGGCTATGTCATTCTTCATACCATACCACCAATACACCTCTTTCAAATCCCAATACATTTTAGTGGACCCCAGGTGAATAGAATAATGAGAATTATGGACTTTACTCGTGATCACCTTCTTAAGGCCATCCACATTCGGAATATATAACCGGTCTTGACATAGAAGTACACCATCTTTCCCTTGGGAGAAAACCTCAATATTATTTTTGGCAACCAATTTCTTCAATTCAACCAAGGATGGATCTAAATCTTGCTTAGCCTTCATATCAACAACCACCGAAGATTCGAACCCATTTAGAATATGTACACCACCATCATTGGAATCGGCCAGTCTAAAACCCAATCTAGCCAAATGAAGAATATCCTTTGCCAACTATTTCTTCCCCTTCTAAACATGAGCCACACTTTCCATAGAGAGCCTACTGAGAGAATCAGCTACCAGATTCATCTTGCCAGGGTGATATAGAACACTCATGTCGTAATTCTTTAAGAGCTCGAACCATCTGCTTTGTCTCAAGTTAAGGTCCCTTTGAGAGAACACATATTGTAAGCTTTTATGATCGGTAAAAACATCAACATGTACCCCATACAAATAGTATCTTAAAATTTTCAAAGCAAAGACAACCGCCGCTAACTCAAGGTCATGAGTAGGGTAATTACGCTCATGTACATTCAATTTCTTTGATGCATAAGCTATCACCTTAACATTTTGCATAAGTGCACAATGTAAACCAATTCCATAGGCAACACAATACATCAGAACCCATTCATACCATTTGGTAGAGTCAAAATTGGAGCTGATGTAAGTTGGTCCTTCAAAGTTTTGAAAGTACTCTCATACTTGTCCAACCACACAAACTTAGCCTTATTTTGGGTCAAGTTAGTCAATGGAGATGCAATGAACGAGAACCCCTTAATGAATCTTCTATAATAACCCGCTAATCCAAGGATGCTTCGAATGTCTGATGGAGTCAATGGTCTAGGCTAATTCTTTACTGCCTGGGTCTTCTTAGGATCCAGCTTTATACCATCATAGCACACTACATGACCCAGAAAAGCAACTTCACCCAACCAAAGCTCACATTTGCTAAATTTGACATACAACTTCTTCTTCCTCAAGGTTTGCAAAACCAATCTCAAATGATCCATATGCTCCTGCTCACTCCAGGAATAGATGAGAATATCATCAATGAAAACAACCATAAAACTATCAAGGAATGGCTTGAACACTTGATTCATAAGATCTATAAACATGGTCGGAGCATTAGTTAGGCCAAATGACATCACCACAAACTCAAAGTGCCCATACCTTGTCCAAAAGGCCATCTTGGGAATATCACATGCTCTAACCTTTAACTGATGATACCCAGAATGGAGGTCAATCTTCGAAAAATGAGTAGCCCCTTGAAGTTGGGTAAATAAGTCATCGATCCTAGGCACTGGATACTTATTTTAAATGGTCACCTTATTCAATTGCCTATAATCGATACATATCCGAAGAGATTCATCTTTCTTCCTCACGAATAACACAGAGCACCCCATGGAGATATACTTGGCCTGATGAAACCCTTCTCTAACAAATCTTTCAATTGATCCTTCAATTCCTTCAATTTAGCTAGTGCCATATGATAGGGAGGAATAGAGATAGTTGAGTATTCGGAAGAAGATCTATGCCAAAGCCTACTTTCCTTTCAGGAGGAATATCAGAAAGTCTTTGGAAAACACATCCAAAAACTCATTCACCATCGTAATAGACCCAAGATTATGTAATACAAACTCTATATCATTGGCCTCACAATGTTATATACACATCCCGTAGAGATCATCTTTCGAGCTTTGAGGTAGGAAATAAACTGACCCTTAATATCGGAGTCACTACCCTTCTATTCAAGAACGGGCTCACCGGGAGGTTGACAATTGACCTTTCGGGTTCTACAATCTATATATGCATGCAACTAATACATCCTAAGAATCACATCAAGGTTATATATTTCAAGTTCCACAAGGTCACATGGAAATACCTTACGCAACACAGAAATAGGACATCTATGATAGACCCTATATGCAATAATAGATTCACCCATGGATGTATAAACTGAGTAAGGCTCCCTCAAAATTTCCAGACTAAAGCCAAATTTGATAGCCCATAAAGGAATCACAAAAGACAAGTTTGAACAGGGATCAAGCAAAGCATAACGATCAAAATCAAAGACTTTTAACGTACCAGTCATGACATTCGGAGCCTCCTCAACCTCTTGGCGTGAATGAAGAGCATAGATCTTGTTGTTTCTCGAAGCAACACCTCGAGGAACCCTTTGTTGGCCTTGCCCACCATGAACCACCTAAACTTGACCTTTCTGAAGGTTCTTGGGATAGTCATCAACCTTGTGATTCATATCACCACACTTAAAGCAAGCACCCAATTCTCTCCAACAAGGGCCCGTGTGGGGCTTCCTACACTTGCTACACATAGGATATCCCTAACCACCACCACCCAGTGTCCTAGGAGGAGGCACCTTAGCATTAGCAACCTGATCACCCGAACCTTGGCCTTATTGGAAGCGACCAAAACCACCATCCCGAGAGTCGAAGAACCCACCATCAAAATGGGCACTTTTAGGATCATGCATTCTCCACCCTTTGAGTTTATCTCCTTAAATTTATTTGGCATAGACCATAAGTCTAGAGATGTTCGTATCTCAATTAAACATGGTCATACGACATTCTTGTACAAGTAAGTCAGAAACGTCAAAACAAACTTGTGCATTCTTGCACGAGGATCAGTTACAAGTGTCGGAGCATATTTGGAGAGCTTAGTGAACTTGAGGGAGTAATCCCTCACACTCATACTACCCTATATTAGGTTGATAAACTCGGTCACCTTGGCTTTCCTAAGCTCAAGTGGGAAGCAACGATCCAGAAAAGCAAGATTGAACTCCTCCCAATTAATAGCATCACCACAAACTCTCTCCATAGACCATTAAATATACCACACCTGTGCCACATCCTTTAATTGGTAAGCAGCTAGTTTAGCACTTTCCTCAGAAGTGATAACCATGACATTAAATACTTTAGAAAGCTCATCAATGAACTCCTGATTATCTTCGTCAACCTTAGACCCAAAGAATTTTGGAGGGTTTATCCGGGTGAAATGCCTCACTCTTGAAGCTGGAGTGGAATCCCAAGGAAGGTTGCCCTACCTAGTCTAAGTAGTCACCACTTGGACAAGCATGGCAAAGGTCATACGGAATTCACCATTGATATAGGATCATCCATAGGCCTTTGAGGTGCTTGACCCTCATTAGCCGGGGCTGGTCTGGTAGGTCTACCACGAGGCATCTTCTGAAATAGAGCAAGGATACCATTAAGGTTAAGAACTAAACTAACTATTCATTGCATGACATGAGACATGAAGAAGTGAGACAATTCCTAGAAAGTCGTCATAGCCTCCCACTTATAGGCATGGTGCACTTCATGATCATAAATAGGACTCTACTTGATGTGGCATGTTGGACTTCGAGGATCATTTACAAATCTAGTCTCTAATACCATCTTCTTCACGACTCAGACATAGGGCCTAGATGTGATATAAGAAATGGGAACCAGAGGATCCCCAAACAAGCTTTAAGATACCAAAACTCATATCATTAGTTCAGAAGTGTACACAAAGTAAACACATAGTTCTACGAGGCAAAAAAGTAGGACTCATTCCATGTGGGCAATTCGGGACTTAGGATCTTTCCATCACAACATATACCCAAGCCATAAATCATATAACCAACATGCATAACGATAGTCAAAGATAGCCAACCCATAATATAGACTCATAACACATAGCATAAAACATAAAGAAGTTTATAAGGTGTCCAACAATGCCTCTACATAGATGGGGTCGGAGGCCAAGACATTTGGCGGGCTCACCCTTAAATATATAAAGAAACAAAAGTATCAAAAGTATATAGATGGTGGATCGTCCTTGGAAGATAGGACTCACCACTACAAGTAAACTTGGAATCCAAGCTAAGCTCAAATGGTAGATGATCAAGGCCCTCGGTCTCTACATGGTGAAATCATGTAGGCAAGAGTATGTATTAGTACGTTTGAATATGCTAAGTATGTAGGGTGCAATGCATGAACTTACCAAAATCTTCATATCAAAGTTAGATGACAAGGGCATATAATATAGAAACAATTGTATATCAATGGATGTCAAATAACAAGATGCTATGAAATTTATAATGGATGAAATGCAAATAATGCTCATATATATTGGGGAAGTGACTTCGACCGACATGAGTAAGACCAAGAGAGATATCACTTGAAATTTTGATGAAATCCCCTCATCGGCAAAGAGGTGGTCTACTTGCCAAAGGTAGACCATACTTCACCTTAGGGGAACACATCCCATTTCGTATGAAACAACCTTCCTTATGGGATAACACCCATTTCAAATAGGATTTTCACATATAGAATATCAAGTTATATCATATCATGTCTTCTCCTTCCAGGACAACTCCTATTTTGGAGGAATCTTTCCGGACGGGATAACTCCCATTTTGAAAAGAAAACCTATACTATGCATAGAGTTCGAGAAAGAGAGAGGACCCTTTTCTCATCGGTGCTAAGTCATCATCCCACTAGAATACATACATACATATATATATATATATATATATATATATTCTTCAAAAGATAATATTCATTTCCAAGATCATTTCAATGCATACTTAATCTTTAAAGCCAAATAGCATTCATAGTAATTCATACTTAGGCTCAAATACCAAAAATCATAGTTTATAGTCATAATACTCATGCATAGGAATAGCCTATTCATATGCAAAATAGTGCAAGCACCCAAAATGCTCAAAGAGCCATAATCCATAGACATTTATGTGATCACATTCTTTTCATATCCAATATCATATCAAAACCATATCACAAAACATAATTGGATTTGACCCATAACATAATTTCTCAAAATAGTTCAATGTCATAAATGCAAATGCTATGAATAATGTGAGGAAAACATGGGTAATTAGGATTAAATCTAGAATTAATATAATGTGAAATTGAAGTAAATACATCATTAAATCAATATTTAAATCGAACATAAGATCACTTATGCATAAATAAGTCTTAAAAAGGGCATACACATACATAATTTCATAAACCAATGTAAATCAGTATTTTATAATTCAAATCAACTTAAAATCAATAAATAACATAACCCATATACTATTTGAATTTAAGGAAACATATTATTTAAAACCTCAATTTAAAGTAAGCTAGAAATTCATGAAATTGCTTAAAAATAGTTTGGGTCTCCCTGATTGGAAGGTAATCAAGGATCAAATAGATATACCTTCACTAAGATGATGAAACACCAAAGAATTTTGAAGAAGTGTTGAGTTCCTTAGCCCCCAAGTTGAAATTTTCAAGAGTTCTTTCGAGAGTTGTTTTGAGAGAGTTTAAATTATGAGGAAAGAGTTTGAATATTTGAAATAGCTTTTAGGTCTTTAGTTGACCATGAAATACCTTAGGAATCCTCAAAAGACCAATAGAAATAATTGAATATATGAAAATACCATTAATGAATCGAAGGAGAAATTCACCGAAAGTCACTTGACTTGAGGCCAAATGGCTTGTGTAGCATTCTATGGCTCGTGTAGTGTGCCTGTGAAATAACACTTAGAAGATTTTTTGTAAATTTCGATCTTGAACCAACACTTAGAATTTTTTGCACGAGCCCACCAAATGGACACCTTTCACCAGTCGTGTGAAGCCACACGGTCCGTGTGGTGCTCCTATCTCCCCAAACTTAGGAAATTTCATGAAAAGTTATGAGATAGTGATTTCATACTTAAATTACTTTCACTTCTGAGGCTTCATGGAGTGCTCCACTGCCCATCCCATGCCATACGACCTGTGTGACTGGGCATGGCACCTCACTTAGCCCTAATGATGGGCTTTTCAAGCTGAGGCCACTCCATGGCTCTTCCACATGATCCGTGAAATATCACATGACTTGTGTGGGGTGCTAGTGAGATGTGCATTAGCTTGTAACACCACACCAAGGTCAACATTCAAGATTTGAGGCCAAATGTGGTCCCACTTGAGGCCGCACAACTCGTGTGACCTCACACTATCGTGTGGTCTCTCTTGAGATAACACTTGGTCCAAATGTTTGCTCGAGATGAGATTTCTCAAGATCTAACAATGTAGTATGATATTCGGCTCATTACAATAACTTATCAAACCTACATTCAATGTTAGATAACAAGGGCACATAATATAGAAAGAAATATATATCCAAAGAAGAGTAGTATAACAATATGCCATGAAATCCATGATGCATGAAATGTATTATGCTTATATAAATAGGGGATGGGACTTCAGTCAATATATAAGACCAAATAAGCTATTACTTGGAATTCTGATGTTATCCCCACATCGAAAAAGAGGTGGTCTACTTGGCAAAGGTAAATCACACTTCTCCTTACAAGCCTCCCATTTCGTAGAAGTAACCTTCCTTATGGGTGTCCTATTTCGAATAGGATTTTCACATTATTTCTAGCGGGTCATGCCTCAACTGATGGGATGAGCCTCATATCTCAATGCCTTGTAACCGTACCTTACGGTCTCATTTCAGTGAGGGTTATCATGTACATAAACCTATGTTGGCACACAACTAAAGAGAAAGGAAGAGGACCCTAAGGGATAGTCATGATGCCTC
>JAOTQJ010154940.1:0-30166 GCA_025642045.1 Solanum sejunctum | reverse complement strand
ATGTAATAGGTTCAATATGAGCATGTTTCACTTCAAGTATCATTTATTCATGTTGTATTGCTAATATACTATTTCTTACTTATGATATTGCATTTTACCATGTCTCTATCTCTTGTTATATTGCATCCTACATAGTATATTCAAATATACTAATGCATGCTCTATGACTATATGATGTTACCATATAGGAACTGGAGCACCAAATGATCATCCTGCTTTTTGTAGCTTGTACGATTTCTCTCAAACTTGTTGGTAAGTCCTCCATTCTAAGGATATTATCTATGATCTCATGCTATGTACTAAGACTATCTTTCTTTTATATATGTATATGACTATGAGGGTGAACCTGGTTGCTTGTCTTGGTGCCCACTCCTATATAAGTTTTAGAGGTGTTGTTGGACATGCAATGTATTGAGCCTTGACTATCTCGTTTTGATGTTTATTTATGAAGTTTTGCTTTAGTTCCTTTGCCCTTATTTCTAACCTAATTATGATGTTTAATTACTTTCGCAACTAATGATGTCTGACTTGTTTGGGTTCCCTTTGGATTTCGCATTCACCGTGTCATGTCTAGGTCCTAGACTTGGGTCATGACAAACCTGGTATCAGAGCACTAGGTTATTAATATTCCTTGAAATCCAACACACCGCGTTGGTTAAGTCTTATTCATGGTTGTGTTATGAACCATAACTATGAGTAGGAGGCTATGAGACATTTTAGGAAATATTTTCCTTCTTCTTATTCTATGTCAAGCTATAGGAGCTAAGGTAAGGTTTTCCCCCCTAACGATTCTTCTTTACTATGCTAGATCATGTCTAACACAAGAGGAATAAGAACCTGCACACCCGAGGGACAACCCGCTCATGGTGACTCCGGACATTCTCACTTTGCTAGCTCAAGTTGTAGCTAATCAAGCCAACCAATGGACCCAAGCCCCTCATGCTACTATTCTAGCATCTCAGGTGAGGGACTTTATCAGGATGAACCCGCAGGAGTTCAAAGGGTCTAAAGTGGATGAGGACCCTGAGGAATTCATTGATGAAATTTACAAAATATTATCTATTACGGGTGTTAAATTAGAAGAGAAGGCAGAGTTGGTGGCTTACTAACTAAAAGGGGTAGCACAAATATGGACTAATCAATAGAAGTAGGAGAAGGGGAACAATAATATGGTTCTATGGGAGGAGTTTAAGACAGCTTTTCTTAATTAGTTCTTCCCTCTTGAGCTTAGGGAGACAAAGATAGTGGAGTTCATGAATTTGAAATAAGGGTTTATGAGTGTGAGGGAATATTCCCTTAAGTTCAACCAACTCTCAAAATATGCTCCACACTTAGTTGCTGACACAATGTTTGGAATGAACAAGTTCGAGATGGGTATTTTTGACTTGGTCAGTAAGGAGTGTCGATCCGCTATGTTGATTAGTGAGATGGATTTGTCATGCTTGATGACTTACGCCAAATAACTAGAGGGGGAGAAATAGAGGAAGAGAAGGGGGAATGAGGCCAAGAGGGCTTGTCTTGAGGGAAGGTTCCAAAGTCCTATTGCTAGTCGGTTCCATCAAGACTAAGGACCCTCTAATACTACTAATGATAGGCTTACTAATGACTACCCAAGTGCCCATGCTTGAGATATACCAGTGTTTGTTATGGTTGTGGGGAAATGGGGCATAAGATGATGGATTGCCCTCGTAACCGTAACAAGGGTAAGGATTTTGGACCTCAAGGCTTGGGTGCTAATGCGGTTCCTTTGGGGAGAGGTTGTCAACAAGGTGGTGCCCCAATGCATGATCGATTCTATATACTCCAAGGGAGGCAAGGGGTTGATGATGTTCTTGATGATATCATGCCTTTGTTGCTAAAAGGTTTTATGTTGAAGCTGAATTGTTGTGTGAGCCATATGAGGTGTCTACTCCTATTGGTGTATCTATTGCTGCTAGTAGAATCTAAAAAGTGCCCTGTTTGCATTTTGCATAAATTGTTGCCATGTGACTTGGTTAAGTTAGATATGTTAGATTTTTACATTATTCTTGGGATGGATTGGTTGCATACATACTATGCCTCTACTAATTGAAGAATCCCGTAAGGTCAAATTCAAATTCCCAAGTGAACCCATTCTTGAATAGGAGAGTCATGATGTAGTAGTCAAGGTAGTTTCATCTATTGCATTAAAGCCCCTAAGTTGATTTCTAAGAGGTGTATTCATAATCTTGTGAGGATTAGGGATGTGGAGTCCATGGCCCTTCCTATTGAGTCAATTTCGGTGGTAGATGAGTTCCTAGATATCTTTCCAAGTGACCTTCCTAGTGTTCCGCCTGAAAGGGAAATAGATTTTGGTATAGACCTCCTCTCCAATACTCAATTCATTTCTATTCCCCTTATTGTATGGCCATGGCAGAGTTAAAGGAGTTGAAGGAGATATTGAGGGATTTGTTGGAGAAGAGTTTCTTTAGGCCTAGCCAATCACCTTGGGGTGCACCAATATTGTTTGTGAAGAAGAAATATAGGTCTCTTAGAATATGTATTGACTACTGGCAACTCAATAGGGTTATCATAAAGAATAAGTATCCCCTTCCAAGGATTGATGATTTGTTTGACCAATTGCAAGGGGCTAGTCACTTCTTTAAGATTGATCTTTTGTCCGGGTATCATCAAGTGAAGATGAGGGAATGTGATATTTCCAAAATGGCCTTCCAGACTAGGTATGGGCATTATGAGTTTGTTGTGATGCCCTTTGGGTTGACTAATACACCGACCATCTTTATGGATCTTATGAATAGGGTCTTCAAACCCTACCTTGATTTATTTGTTGTGGTCTTCATTGGTGATATTTTGATCTATTCATATAGTAAGGAGGAGCATAAGAGTCATTTTAGGGTAGTGCTATAAAGATTGAGGGAAGAGAAGTTATATGCTAAGTATGGGAAGTGTGAATTTTGGTTGAGAGAGGTTGCCTTCCTAGGTCAAGTTGTGTCGGGGACGGTATCAAGGTGGATCCTAAAAGGATGGATGTGATTAAAAATTGGACTAGACTATTGACCCCATCAGATATTAGGATCTTTTTGGGCTTATCAGGTTATTATTGAGAGAGCTTCTATTTCCTATCTTATGACCAAGTTGACTCAAAAGAAATCCAAATTTGTGTGGATTGATGAGTGTGAAAAAAAATTCAAAACATTGAAAGATAAGCTTATGTCTGCTCCTATATTGCCACTACCAGAAGGGCTAGAAGGATTTGTTGTGTATTGTGATGCTTCTAGAGTTGGTTTAGGTTGTGTGTTGATACAAAATGGTAAGGTGATAGCCTATACTTCTAGGCAACTCATGATCTTGAATTAGCTGCCGTGGTCTTTGCTTTGAAAATTTGGTGTCACTATTTGTATGGGTGCATGTTGATTTGTTCACCGATCATAAGAGTCTCCAATATGTTTTCACTCAAATTGACCTCAACTTGAGACAAAGAAGGTGGCTAAAACTTCTTAAAGACTATGATATGAGTGTGTATTAACATGGTAAGGCTAATATAGTGGCAGATGCTTTGAGTAGGGTGTCTATGGGTAGTCTAGCTCATGTTGACGATAGTGGCAAAGGTGTGGCTAGGGAGGTCCATCGGTTGGCTAGATTGGGGGTTAGGTTGGAAGGGGTGGATAATGGGGGTATTGTGGTAGTTAATGGCTCTAAATCTTCATCGGTTAAGGAGGTGAAAGCTAAGCAAGATCTTGATCCCACTTTGTTAGAATTGAAGTCATTGGTAAAAGATGGTAAGGTGGAGGTTTCCTCCCAAGGGGGAGATGATGCCCTTAGATACCAAGATAGTATGTGTGCTTTATGCATTGCTTGAGAGAAAAGCTTCTTGATGAGTCTCATCGTTCTCCCTATTCTATTCACCTTGATTTTACTAAGATGTATAGATATTTGGGAGAGGTATATTGTTGGGGAGGTATGAAGAGGGACATTGATAAATTTGTTTCTGGTTGTCATAGTTGCCAACAAGTCAAAGCAAAGCATCAAAGGTCGGGTGGCTTAACCCAAAACATAGAGATTTCTACTTGGAAGTGGGAGGAGATTAATATGGATTTTGTTGTTGGGTTGCCCAAGACTAGAAAGGGTTTTGATTCCATTTAGGTTATGGTTGATCGGATGACGAAATTGGCTCACTTTCTACCAGTTAAGACCATATATGGGGATGAAAATTATACTAGATTGTATATTCATGACTTGGTAAGGTTGTATTGGGTTCCTTTGTCCATTATATTAGATCGTGGTGCTCAATTTACTTCACATTTTTGGAGATCCTTTCAAAGGGGTCTTGGTACAAGTAAAACTTAGTACGGCCTTTCACCCTCAAATGGATAGCCAAGCCAAAAGAACCATTCAAACACTTGAGGATATGCTTAGGTCTTGTGTATTGGAGTTTAAGGGTAGTTGGGATGATCATCTTCCATCAATTGAGTTTGCCTATAACAATAGCTATCATTCAAGCATTGGTATGGCTCCTTTTTAGGTTTGTATGGTAGACATTGTAGATCACTGCCTTGGTGGTTTGAGGTCAGAGAGGTGGCTTTATTGGGACCAAATCTGGTTATAGAGGCTCTTAGAAAGGTTAGGATTATTTGAGTAAGGTTGAAAATAGCTCAAATCCATCCAAAGTCCTATGCTGATGTGAGGAGAAGGGATCTTGAATTCACAATTGGTAATTGGGTCTATTTGAAGATGTCACCCTTGAAGGGTGTGGTTCATTTTAGTAAGAAGGTCAAGTTGAGTCCGATATATGTTATAAGGTAATGAGGAGGATTGGCAAGGTAACATATGAGTTGGAATTGCCTAGTGAGATGGATTTGGTTCATCCGGTCTTTCATATATCCATGTTGAGGAAATGTGTGGGTGATCTGAATGCTATCATCCCATTAGATGTTATGGGTGTCATTGAGGATAACTTGACTTATGAAGAGGTTTCAATTTAGATCTTGGATAGACAAGTGAAGAGATTAAGGAACAAGAATGTGGCTTTCGTTAAGGTCATTTGGAGGAATCAACAAGTTGAAAGTGCTACATAGGAGTTCAAAGCGGACATGCAAAAGCAATATCCTTATCTCTTCCATTCTACTCAAGCCTAAGGTACTAATTCTAGGTCCTCCATATGATCTCAAGAATTAAGTTCAGCCCTCATGTAATTGCATACACTCATGTTTAAGTTGACAAGTTCATGATGATTTTACACTTACGTTGTGATTTTTGAAATGATGTTTTGGTGTAGTGTTGCATCCTTATGTGGGCTAAAATTGTAATGGTTATGTCTCTCACATATAGCTTTCTTTGATATTTGGGGATGAATATTCCTAAGGGGGAGATATTGAAACGACCCCAAAAAGTGCCCAAAAATGTTCCTCGGAAGTGCCTGAAATAGTAATTTTCATATATCTCAAAATTCATGCGTGATATAAAAAATCCAATTTCATATTCTTGATCAGGGACAAAATTGAGTTAGAAATGGGTCTAATCTACATTTTAGAGCAAACGAATCACAATTTCATTTCCCAAAAATCAAATTACAGTGAGGTTTTCGCGTCCCTGGCGCAACGCACCAACGGTGCACCTCAGTGTATTATTGGTGCAGTTATTTTAGTCTGGTCCAAGACTTCTGGGTCTTGGGCCTAAGCCCTCCCATGTATGAAAATACCTATACTTATCCATATTTCACCTTCATATCATCTAAGACATTCCCCAATACTCTCTTAAACCCCTAGACTAATAATTCTCTCAAAATTCAAGTGTCCAAATCTCTTCCAGATCTTAAGGAATTTATTCAAGCTTCAAGTCTGCATTCAAATCTTCATCAAGAAATTCTCCAAAGCTGAGATATGTGGGTTTCAACTACTGAGTTCTTTCTCACATGGTGTTTAAGCTTCCTTTTTACCTAACTTGCATAATTCTAAGTTGATTTACTTATGGGTATTCTTTAGTATGAATTTGACTATGAACTATGTTGGAGTTTCATAAACTTATGACTGTTTGAGCATATTTTGAGCTATGAATCTATGGTCTATTATTTGATTTGATAAAGGATTTTGATGTATATTGCATTAGGGTATTACCAAGTATTGATGGATGATTTTACACTGAATTTTCTTGCATAATTTCATCCCTAAATTGTAGGATTTTACACTAGCATTACACACCAACCAAGTGTTTGATAAAATATCCTGTTTTGGATTATTGAACTATTGATGATCCATTGTATGACCTATGACTTGAGTAACTCTATGATGATGACAGGAAGGTATTTATATTATGATTTCATGAAAAGTATCTATTGTGAAGAAGGTTGACCATTTGCCTAGTTTGGGGGATAGTAGGCTCGTATTACTATATTGTGTGGTATATACCTCATTCGCCAATCTCGAGGGGTGGTAGGTTTGTGCTACCATATTGAGGGGTATATAAGTAATTATCCTATTTTGGGGGGTGGTAGGCCCATGCTACCACATTGGGGGGGTAGATACCTCAATTGCCTCACCAAAGAGGTTGTAGGACTTGGTTATGTAATGATGGTCACCTTCTTCACATGTAATAGGTTCTATATAAGCATGTTTCACTTCAAGTATCATTTATTCATGTCATATTGCTAATATGCTATTTCATGTTTATGATATTACCTTTGTGCCTATCGTTATTACATTGCATCCGATACTTAGTACATTCAAACATACTAACGCATACTCTCTGCCTACATAATGTTACCATGTAGGAACCAGAGCACTGATGGATCCTCCTCCTCCTTGTGGCTAGTACAATTTCTCTCAAGCTTGTTGGTGAGTCCTACATTCTGAGGATAATGTATTTGATCTCATGCTATGTACTACGATTATCTTTCGTATATGGATGTATTAACTATAAGGGTGAGCCCGATTGCTTGTCTTGGACCTAGCTCCTATCTAAGTTTTAGTGGTGTTCTTGGACATGTTATTTATTAAGCCTTGACTCTCTTGTTTGATGTTTATATTATAAAAGTTTTCCTTTAGTCCCTTTGCCCTTATTTCTAATCTAATTATTTTGTTTAATTACTTTCGCGACCAATGATGTAATGATATGTTCAGAGGCTTATTTGAGGTCCCTTCAGGTTCCCCATTTGTCGTCATGTCTAGGCCCTAGGCTTGGGTCTTGATATAGGAATTGGATCACCTCCCGATCATCCTCCAGGTGGCTATTTTTGGCATTTCGGAACATAAGCTTTGGTGAGTCCTCAAGTCTGGGTCATTAGCTTTGTTACTCTTACTCTTTGATGTTTGTTTATATTGAATATTTGACACTATATGGGTGAGCTCGGAAAGTGTCTTGGCCCCCGATCCAATATATGTTTAGAGGTGTTATTAGAGCAATTGATGTACTTCTGCTTGAGCTTTGACTCTTCTATACTGTATAAATAATAAAATTCTCTTAGTCCTTTTTCCCTTATTTATATCTTTTGTTGTTGTTATTTTGTTTCCTTGATCAAGGATGTGCAATTGATATGCTAAGAGACTTATTTGGGGTCCCTTCGGGCTCCTCATTTGCTATGTCATATCTAGGCCCTAGGCTTGGGTCGTGACAACGTAATACAATGTCAAAAGAATCACAAGCTTTAAGATCAAATTCCATTACAAGTGTTCTCAAATACTCTCTCACAATTTTCTCCTCAAAATATTGAGAGCGAGAGTACTAGGCAAAAATACTTATGAAAAATAACCTAAAAGGCCTATTTATAGTAATTAATTCAAGTCCTAAACAAAATAGAATAACTTGTCGGCACGCCATATGAAAGCTCTTTGTGACCCATATTAGAGTTTTCGGCCCTTGATCAGGGTCTCGTACTCAGCAGTTGGAATTTGGTCTTCAAATCTACAACACCCCTCCACGACTCGTAACTTGGTTTGCAACCTGTAAATGGGGTTTATGTGATTACCCCAAAAAAGTGCTTGAAAATGTGCCTCGAAAGTGCTCGGAATCATAATTTTTGTATATCTCAAAATTCATACATGATATCAAAAAATTGACTTTGTATTATTGATTAGGGGGTCAAATTGAGTGGGAAATGAGCCTAACCCCGATTTAAGAACAAATTGTTAGCAATTTTATTTTTCATAATTTTTTATTTCCAAAATTAATCCACGACACCGCGATGCGCAGCAGTCAAGGACCTGTGTAAATCTTTCCTCCGTGATAGGTCTATGTCACAGACCAGATGCGAACCTGGGTATTATGGTGCCAGTGATTTTTTATCTTGGTCCAAGGCTTTTGGGTCTTGGCCCTAAGTCTTCCCAAACGTGAAAATATCGATACTTAGCTATTTTCACCCTCATATCATTCTAAATATTTCCTAATACTCATTCACACTTAACCAAATATTTCATCTCCTAAAATTCAAGTCTCAAAACCTCATTCGGATCTAGGGATTTCCTCCCAAGCTTCATGTCTCCATCTCCAATCTTCATCATGTTAATCTCCAAAGCTAAGGTGTGGGTTTCTTTCATGGTTTTCTTTCACCCATGATATCCAAGCTTTCTTACCTCAAATTACAGGATTTAAAGTTGATTTACTCATAGATCTTATCTATTATGAATTTCATTGCACACTATGTTGGGGTTTCATAAAATTATGATTGTTTTAGCATGTTTTGAGTTATGAATCTAAGATCTATTTTGGGATTTAATGATGGGTGTTGATGTATATTGCTTGAGGGTTTTATCAAGTATCTATTGATGGTTTTACATTGAATTTTCTAGCATGTTTCACTCTTGAATTGTATGGTTTTATACTAGCACTGCATACCCACCAAGTATTTGATAAAATGTCCAGTTATGGATTCTTTAGTTGTTGGAGGCCCAATGCATGTCTTATGAGTTGAATGACTTTATGATGATGATAGGAATGTTTATATAAGTTGTTTTCATGAAAATTATCTATGGTGGTGTAAGTAGATTGTTGGGTTCCCATATTTGTTGTGCTCTTGAGAAAATGGACAAGGTCTTCCCTTGTTGCTTAAAATGTAATGGTTGATGACCTAGTTCTATGATCCTTACTAAAAGGCCATGTCGTAAGGTAGAAATCAATGAGTTCTACCTAAAAATATTATATCGTAAAATATGAATATCCAACTAAAAAGGCCATGCTGTAAGGAAGAATAAATAATGGTTCCTACCAAAAATATCATATCGTGAGGTATGGACACCCTACTGAAAAGGCAATACCATAAGGTAGAAAGACCAATGGTTTCTGCCAAAAAGATTATATTGTAAGTTGTGGACATTCTATCGAAAAGGCCAGGCCGTAAGGTAGAATGAATCACAGCTCCTACCCAAAAGATTATATAGTAAAGTAGAAGACATCTTATACTACCTATCAAAAAGACTATACTGTACAGTAGGGGTATTGGTAACACTCTCTAAAAAGGTTATACCATAAGGCGAGTGGTGGCCATTTGTTCTATTTCATGAAGGTTGGTAAGAAGGGTTTGAGTATGTATTCCATATTGAGTTTACATTCCTTGATCATGATTTACAAGCATATTTTACATTAAGCATTGATCATGCATGTCATATAGATGTTTCACTAATCCTTTGCTTATATTGATGCTTTTTGACTATGTTGCCTGTCCCTTGATAGCATTGCATCCTACATAATTAGTACATTCAAACGTACTAAAACATACTCTATGCCTACATGATGTCATCATGTAGGAGCTGGTACACCGCTTGATCCTCCTCCTCCTCCACATGGCTAGTACAATTGTCTTTTAAGCTAATTGGTGAGTCCTCCATTCCGATGACATTACTTATGATCTCTTTCTATGCATTAAGACTATCTTTCTTTTATTTATGTATTGACTGTGAGGGTAAGCTCGATTGTTTGTCGTGGCCCCTCTCTTATCTATGTAGTAGAGCTGTTGTTGGACATGTTATGTATCTACCCAAGTTGTGGGTTTAGCTACTCATTCTATTAGTAGATAAATAATCTATGGATTGAGAAAATATAATTGATCACTTACCCAAATAGATTGAAAAGAACAAGCAAACCTAATTTGTATTGTGTCATGACCCAATCTTATGCCTTAGTCGTGACACGGCACATGGGGAACCCGAAGGGACCCCATGCAAGCCTCTTAGTATGTCTTTACACGTCCTTGATCACAGAATCAATAAATCATAACAAGAAGTAGTAAATCAAGGTAAACTGTACTGAGGGACAACTTCATAAGATCAACATCAAGAGTCAAAAGGAGTCAAAACTCATAACATAGATACATAACATGTCCAATAATACCTCTACTATATAAGATAAGTACGGGGGCCAAGATGAAGCAATCGGGCTCACCCTCATAGTCAATACATAAGTCAAAGAGAGCAATTCTTAATACTTAGCAAGACATTATAAGTAGTATCCATGGAATGGAGGACTCACCAACAAGCTTGAGCGATGTTGTACTAGCCACGTGGAGAAGAATGCTCAAGTGTGATTCTGGTTCCTACATGGTGACATCATGTAGGCATAGAGTATGCGTTAGTACATTTGAATGTACTAAGTATGTAGGACGAAATCTAATAATAGATAGGCATCATAATCAAAATGCTTAATTAGACAATGGATGAGCATATGACAATATGACATGAATGGAAGATGCTTGAATTAAATCATACCTTCATAAAATATAACATACATGAAGGTAGTGACCATTTCTTAGTGCAATCCAAGGTCTATCACCCACTTAGAGAGGCGCATGAGGTACGAACCCCTTCATGAGGTTGTTGAGGTACAAACCCCCCAATGGATTGATGGGTACAAACCGCCAACATGGTTGATGGTGTATAAACCCCCCAACAAGCTTGATCGGTACAAACCCTCAACATGCTTAATAGATAGTCACACCCTACCACCCATAGTGACTAGAGTACAAACCTCAAGATAGGTTGATGAGCACAAATCCCCAACAAGGTTGATGGATAATCGCACCCTACCACCCATGGTGACCAGAGTACAAACCCCTCGATAGGTTATCAAGGTGCGAACCCCTTGACACGGTTACCCGGTGCACAACCCTTGAGTAGTGCATGGTCACAAGCCAAACTATATAAAAATAATATCATTTACACATTCATCCCTCTAATCATTATCTAGTTATCATATACATACATACATTTCATCATCATTTCACCATCATTCCCTTCTCATTTCATCATCATATAACCATCATATGCATACATACATTTCATCATCATTCTATCATCAGTTCATCATCATATAGTCATTCAACTCATAAGACAAGAATTGAGCCCTCAAATCCTCAATAAGTTATAACAGACATTTTATCAAATACTTAGAGGGTGTGCAGTGCTAGTGTAAAACCATGCAATTCAAGAGTGAATTCATACTAGAAACTTCAATGTAAAACTTTCTAGACATACGTGGTATCTACCTAAAACAATATACATCACCACCCTCCTCAAATCTTACAATTGATCTTAGATTCATAGCCCAAAGCATGGTAAAACAGTCACAATTTTATAAATCCCAACATATTGTGGAGTGATTTTCATAATATGTAAGACCCATGAGTAAATCTACTTTAAATTATACAATTTTGAGGAAAAGGAAGATTGGGTATCAAGGGCAAAAGGAACCCATGAAAGAAACCCACATACCTTAGCTTTGGAGATGAACTTGATAAAGATTGGAGATGGAGATTTGAAGCTTGATTGCAATCCTTAAGATCAATTTTGAGTCTTGAGTTTAGGAGTAAAATATTTGGCTAAGTGTATGAATGAGTTTTGGGAAATGTTTAGAATGATATGAGGGTGAAAACGGCTAAGTAGAGGTATTTTCACATTTGAGAACACTTAGACCCAAGACTTAAAAGTCTTGGACTAAAGTCAAAACTGGACCAAAAATAACACAAGTGCGCCCCCTTGGTGCATCGCACCAGGGGCGCGAAAAGCTCTCTAGAAATTGCATTTTGGAAATTTTGAATTTTGATACGATTGCTTTAAAATCAGGGTTAGACCCACAACCCACTCCATTTGACCCACTAAACAACAATATGAAGTTGAATTTTTGATATCATGCACGAATTTTCAGATACATGGAAATTACAATTTCGAACACTTTCGAGGCACATTTTTGAGCACTTTTTCTGGTTGTTTCAGTATCTCCCCCTTGGAAACATTCGTCCCCGAATTCAAAGAAACATATATAAAAGACAGAAACATGACCATTTCAACCCACACAGAGATGCAATAATGCACTTAAATATCATTTCAAAAATCTCATCATAAGTGTAAAATCATCATGAACTTTTCAATTTAAACATGAAAATATGCAATGACATGACGGTTGATCTTCAGATTTGAGATCATATAAAGATCTTAGATCAATACCTTAGGCTTACGTTGAGTGGAAAAGGTAATTATGTCACTTTTGCATGTCTGCTTTGGCCTCCCAAGTAGCACTCTCAACTTGTTGATTCCTCCAAAGTACCTTAATGGAAGCAACCCCCTCAATCTCTTCACTTGTCTATCTAAAATCTGAATGGGAACCTCTTCATATGTCAAATTGTCTTCAGCCACACCCACAACATCAAGAGGCACAATGGCATTCAGATCATCCACACATTTTCTCAACATAGACACATGAAACACCAGATGAACCAAATCATTTCTCTAGGCAATTCCAACTCATAAGCTACCTTGCCAACCCTTCTCATCACTATAAGGACCCACATATCTTGGGCTCAAATTGCCCTTCTTATCTAAGCTAACCACACCCTTTATGGGTGACACATTCAAATAAACCCAATAACCAACTTCAAATTCAAGACTCCTTCTCCTCACATCGGCATATGACTTTTGGCGACTTTGGGTCATCTTCAACCTTTATATAATCGTACTAACCTTCTAAAGAGCCTACATATCTAGATCTGGTCCCAACAAAGCTATCTCACCACCCTCAAACCAACCAACCAACTGGTGATCTACAACGTCCCTCATGGAGAGCCTCAAATGGAGCCATACCAATACTTAGAATGATAGCTATTATTGTAGGTAAACTCAATCAATAAAAGATGATCATCTAACTACCTTTAAGCTAGAACACATATGATCTAACCATATCCTCAAGGATTTGGATGGTCTTCTCGGCGTGGCCATCTGTTTAAGGGTGGAAGGTCGTAGAAAGCTTAACTCTAGTACCAAGACCCATTTCGAAAGGACCTCCAAAAATGTGAGGTAAATTGAGCATCATGATCCGATATGATGGAAAAACAAACCCCATGAGACCTTATAAAGTCATGAAGGTACAACCTTGCATAATCTTCAGCCCCATATGTGGTCTTAACCAGTAGACAATAATCTGATTTTGTCATCCTATCAACCATAACCTATCTGGAATCAAAACCTTTTCTAGTCTTAGGTTTGATTCCCAAAAAATTTCAATGGAAGTGAAAAGCTCATTTGAATAATTTTTTGATGAAAAACACTAAAAATTGACACTATCTACGTCACGAACCCCATGTCCCGAGATGGACTTTTTTAAAATTTTGTATGGGGCATTTAGACCTTTCCAAACCCCTCCTAGAGTTAATACATGACCAAAATAGCTCTTTTTGAGTATAAAAAGTGTTATTTCACCCATTTATAAGCCCTTCTAAGCCCTTGAAGAAGACTAGGGCTAAAGAGAAGAGAAGAGGAGCGAAGAATTGAGGAGTTCGAAGAGAGTTCCTTGAGGTTGATTGTCCAAAGCTTCAATCCAGGTATGTAAGGCTAAACTAAAGCATGAGATTGTTCTCCCAATTATCCCATAGATGGTAATAGAGGAGTTGAGAGTTCATGAGTACCCATACATGTTTCTTGAAATACTTTATTATTTTCTTGATAATTAAACCTATTACATATATTTTCATATGTTGATGATCATCATAAATGTGTTTTCTTGAAATTGAATACTTTTCATAAGATATTGTATAAACCCTATAAGTTGACTTTGTGAAAGCATGCATGAATGAACCTAGGAATGGAGTCTAGAGCCTTGGTTTGAGTATGTTGAGTGAAGTCTTGATGTGAGTACGAGGTTGAGTTAATTGAGCTCGATGATCCTAGGAGCCTTCATAATTGAGTTCTTGAGTTATGTCTAAATGACTTGTCCTAATTGATAATCTGATTTCTTGAGTTCTTCAATTAAGAATTGAGTTAATTGAGATGAGTTATAGTTCCTGAAACAACAGAGGATCCTTGAGTTTGAGTTAATGAGATGATGAGATTTTTCATGAACTAACTTGAGTTGATGAGTACCTCCATGAGGATAATTGAGATGAGGAAGAATCTTATGAGCATTGAATCTTTTGATTAGTATCAGCGCTGAAATGAGTAAGAGAAAGAGCAAGTCTCGCACCCATTAACTATGTCGCCAAGCATAAGAATGGACTAAGTTCAGTTAGAGTCAGATAAGTTCCTATCTTGAGGGCTAAGTTCCATTAGAATTGTACAAGTTCTCATCTTAAGGGCTATGTTTCGTTAGAGTTGGATAAGTTCTCACGTTGAGGGCTAAGTTCCGTTAGAGTCAAACAAGTTCTCATCCTATGGATTAAGTTCTGTTAGAGTTGGATAGGTCCTCACCTTATTGTCCTTAAATAATAGGACTTAATATGTTAATTGTTCGGATCCCTTGTGTCCCCCTAGGCTGTACAATCATTGGCTCAGAAGTGATTATTGTCGGGTAAGAGAAACTCCCAGAAAATTCCCACTTTGAGTTGAGTTGAGTTGAGTTGATTCTGAGTTGATTGATGAGCTTTGAGTTGGTTGATGGGTCACTTGTCTACTCTTTATTCTAGCTTTATATAGACATTTGACATTCTACTTGAGTATTATGTTGAGTTAATGTTATTTCTATATTATTCTACCTATTTTCTATTTCATTCAGCTGGTTTACATACCAGTACATTCCATGTACCAATGTCCCCTTTTTTGACTACATTATTTTATGATGCAGAGGCAAGCATTAGAGATCATCAACAAGCATTTCGTTGAGGATCTATTCACATTCATCTGATAGGTGAGACCTCCTTGTTTTTAGAGGATTTTCATTTTGTTATCATCTAGCTTGAGTTAGTACTTTATTTTCCTTGAGTCGGGTAACCATGGCTTGTCATGGTACCTTCTAGATGTTAGAGGTAGAGGGTTCATAGACATTGAGAAGAGGATATTGAGCATTTTTTCTTTTCCAACTTCTATTTTTTGGAAACTAACTTTTTATACAAGGACTTGATTTCTTTAATGACATTACAGTCTTTTCCTTGAGTATTTCTCTTTCGCTGATAAGTATGAGGTGACGATGAGGCCAAGTGGTTTGCTCGGGGACTAACAATAGTCCCTGAGTGCCGTCCACACCAAAGGTACCCTCTCGAGGCGTGACATAAGTAAGGGTCTTTGACTATGCAGGAGTATGGCCTCAAGTTCGCCTAGTTGTCTTGCTATGCTCCGAATATGGTTGCAGATATGAGAGGGAGAATGGGGTTGTATATTAATGGGTTGAACAAAGGGCCAAGCAAGGATGGAAGAGGAGTTATGCTTATAAGTGTTATGGATATTGGGAGATTGATGACTTATGTACAACAAGCTGATGAGGAGGGGTAGCAAGATAGGAAAGAGTACAGAAATAAGAGGGCTAAAACATCTAGCCATAGGGTTGGGAAGAGAGGGAATGAGAATGGTAAAAGGTTGCATCAGGGCCAGCACTATCATCTGCTAATGCACTTATGCCCAGAAATAGGAAGGAATGGAGGTCTCAGAATTTCAGAGCCCAGGGTCTTAGTCACAAGCTAGTGTGGCTCAAGGTTCATGAGGTAAGCCACCATGTGGTAAGTATGTCAAGTTGCACTTGGGAAGATATCATGAAGAAAGTGATACATGTTACAAATGTGGCCAACTATGTCACCTTTTAGAAGGATTGTCCAAAGTGGGATGATATGGCTCAATCTTCTGCATGAACCCCACTAGCTAGAGGAAACTAGAAAGTTCTGCATCAGGCGTAAGCTGAGCTATAAACTGTTTGTATGCCATAGATAATCACTAAGATCGGGAGGACTCCCCAGATATTATGATTCGAGTCTGTACTCCTAATTGCTATGTTTTGATGGATCCCAGTGCCATATTGTCATTTGTGTCTCCTTATGTGGCCAGTAGATTTGATAGGACTCCTGAGTGTTTTCTTGAACCCTTTGATGTTTCTACTCCAGTTGGTGATTCTATTCTAACAGAAAGAATCTATAGAAATTGTATAGTTTTTGTCCATCATAAGGATACTCTTGCTGATTTATTGAGTTAGAGATGGTTGATTTTGATGTGATCCTTGGTATGGATTGGATCCACGTCTGCTATGCCTCCGTTGATTGTAGCACCCAAACTATTATGTTCTAATTCGCAAACAAACTGACCCTAGAGTGGAAAGGTGATTCTATTGCAACTAAGGGTAAGTTTATGTCCTACTGTAAAGTGAGAAAGCTAATCTTGAAGGGTTGTATCTATCACCTCGTGCGAGTTAAATCTAATGATGTTGAGCATCCTACTCTAGAGTGAGTCCCAATCGTGAATGAGTTTCTCAAAGTGTTTCATGAAGATTTGCCTGGAGACCCTCTTAACAGGGAGATTGACTTTGAGATTGAACTTCTCCACAATACTCAGCCTATCTCTATCCCGCCTTATAGGTTGGCTCCCGCTGAGTTGAAAGAATTGAAAGAGAAATTGAGAGATTTCTTAGAGAAGGGCTTTATTTAGCCGAGTGTTTCTCCTAGGGGTGCTCCTATCCTATTCGTGTGATAGAAAGATGGTTTTCGTAGAATGTGCATTGATTATAAGCAATTGAACAAGGTTATGATAAAGAATAGATATCCTTTCCCCAGGATAGATGATCTATTTGAACTACTTTGGGCTTCCTCTTGTCAAAAATAAACCTCAGATCTAGTTACCATCAGTAGAAAGTAAGGGAATGTCACAAACTAAAGATAGCCTTTATGATTCAATATGGCCATTTTGATTTCGTGGTCATGTCCTTTGGGTTGACTAATGCACCTGCAGCCTTCATGGATTTGATGAACAGACTATTCATATAGTACGTTGATATATTTGTGATCGTGTTCATTAATGATATTTTGGTGTATTCAAGAAATGAGAAGGAACATGCCAATCACCTAAGAATTATCCTCCAGTCTCTCAAAGACAATGAGTTGTATGCAAAATATTTGAAGTGTGAATTTTGGCTCAGGTCTATGATTTTTCTGGCCATATTGTCTCAAGAAATGGCATTTGAGTAGACACCCAAAAGATTGAAGCGGTTAAGAGATGGCCCAGACCGACCTCTCCAACTGACATCAGAAGTTTCTTGGGGTTGGTAGGCTATTATTGTAGATTTGTTGAATGATTTTATTCCATATCCTCACCATTGACTAGACTGACTCAGAAGAAGGCCAAGTTTCAGTGGTCCGATGAATTTGAGAAGAGTTTCCAATAACTAAAAACAAGATTGACTACTGCACCAGTTTTAAACTTTCCTGATGGAACAGAGGACTTTATGATATATGATGATGCATCTAGAGTTGGATTGGGTTGTGTGTTGACACAGAAGGGAAAAGTGATAGCTTATGCTTCTAGACAACTTAAGGTTCATGAGAGAGACTACCCAACCCATGATCTTGAGTTGGTAGCAGTGGTGTTTGCACTTAAGATTTGGCACCACTACTTATACGAGGTACATGTGGATGTGTTTACTGACTGCAACACGTCTTTAGCCAGAAAGAGCTCTACTTGTGGTGTAGGAGATGGTTGGAGTTGCTCAAGGACTATGACATGAGCATTCTCTACCACCTAGGTAAAGCTAATATTATTGCGGATGCTCTTAGCAAGTTGTCAATGGGCAGTATGACCCATGTTGAGAGAGGGAAGAATGAATTGGCTAAACAAGTGCATAGATTGGCCCGATTGGGAGTTCAACTCGAAGAGAATGATGAAGGAGGAATCAATGTCCAGAATGGGTCTGATACATCTTTAGTAGTGGTGGTGAACGAAAACAAAGACCGAGATGAGAAGGAACATGCCAATCAGATAGTACGTTGATATATTTGTGATCGTGTTCATTAATGATATTTTGGTGTATTCAAGAAATGAGAAGGAACATGCCAATCACCTAAGAATTATCCTCCAGTCTCTCAAAGACAATGAGTTGTATGCAGAATTATTGCGGATGCTCTTAGCAAGTTGTCAATGGGTAGTACGACCCATGTTGAGAGAGGGAAGAATGAATTGGCTAAGAAAGTGCATAGATTGGCCCAATTGGGAGTTCAACTTGAAGAGAATGATGAAGGAGAAATCAATGTCCAGAATGGGTCTGATACATCTTTAGTAGTGGTGGTGAACGAAAACAAAGACCGAGATACTATTTTACTCTATTCGAAAGAAAGTTGTCAATAAATAGAGGGTGATGATTTTATCTAAAGAGGGAGATGGTGTGTTGAGATACCAGAGTAGATTGTGTGTATCAAATATTGATGGGGTTCGAGATAGCAATAACTCTAGATATCCCATTTATCCTGGCTCTACCAAGATGTACCATGGCTTAAGGGAAGTCGATAGGTAGAGTGAAATGAAGAGGGATATTACTGAGTTTGTTTCCACTTGCTCGAATTGTCAACAAGTTAAAGTCAAGCATCAAAGGCCATGCAAATTAGGTTAGAACTTTGAGATTCTTTAATGGAAGTGGGAGATGATCACAATGGACTTCATTATTGGTTTACTGAGGTCTCAAAAGCAACATGACTCAATATAGGTGATTATGGATGGGATGAGTAAATCAGCTTATCTCTTAGCATTTAAGATGACTGAAACTACAGATGAGAATGCAAAGTTGTACATCTGTGAGACTGTGAGGTTGCATAGAGTTCCCTTGTCCATTATCTCGGACAGAGGAGCTCAATTCACATCCTAATTTTGGAGATCTTTTCAGAAAGGATTGGGTACTAAGGTGAATCTAAGCACTATGTTTCACCTTCAAATAGATGGCTAGGAAGAGCGTACCATTCAGTCATTGGAGGTCACGTTGAGCACTTGTGTCCTTGACTTTAAGGGAAAATAGGATGACCTTTTGCCTCTAATCTAAGCTCCATATAACAATAGTTGCCATATAACTATTCAGATGCCCCCTATGAGGCTATGTATGGGAGGAGATGTAGATCACCAATAGGGTGGTTTGAGATTGGAGAAGCCAAGTTCATTAGACCCAATCTTTCTTACTAGTTAATGGAGAAGGTAAAGGTTATTAAAGAAAGGTTGAAAACTGTACAGAGCCACCGAAAATCTTACACTGATGTGAGGAAGAGAGACCTAGAGTTTTGGAGTGAGTGATTGGGTATACTTGAAAATGCTACCTATGTAGGGCATCATGAGATTTGGGAAAAAGGGGAAACTAAGTCCTCGCTATATTGGACCCTATAAGACTATGAAGAAGATTGGGAAGGTTGTTTATGAATTAGAGTTACCTTCTGAAATAGATGAGATTCATCCAGTTTTTCACGTCTCGATGTTAAAAAAATGAGTAGGAGATCCTTCATCAGTAGTCCTTGTTGATAGTATTGGAGTGAAGGACGGATTATCCTATGAAGAGGTTCTAGTCCAAATCATTGATCATCAAATTCGCAAATTGAAGACTAAAGAGATAGCCGCAGTGAAAGTCTTGTGGAGGAATCAATTTATTGAGGAAACCACATGGGTAGATGAGGAGGAGATGAAAGCTAAATACCCATATCTCTTCGTGCCTGATGATGAAAATGATTAAGCTAATGTCCTTACTCTTGATTTGAATTGATTTGTAGCCTGAGTTAACTTTCTTATTCTTGAGTCTAAATAGTGATTGTCTAGATTGTTGATAGGTAGATAGTTTGATTTGGTTAATTGATTGTTGAGAGAAGTCTTGATTGTTATTCATGCCTTGATGTCCATCTATACTCTTCATTCGAGGATTAATGATTCCAAGGGGGAGATAATATAACACCTGATAAAATTACCAAAATACCCGTAGATGAGAGGCACTCCCATAACATGTCTTTCTAAACTCTAATGGAAAATTCGAGGCCAAAAGTGTGATCAGCACAAAAGATTGTGTGAGAAAATTGCCTTGGTTGATTTTTATAGTAATTGGATCGAAAGATAATTTTTTTGAGGCCAAAATGCAATTCCAAAAAATAAAGCAAGATGTCCGTGTCGTGGACTTGTCGCGGACTTACACTTGGATGTGATCTCAAAATCTTCTATGGGATTAGAAAACTTGATAAAAAAATTTTTGATGAAAAAATAAAAACTGACCAAGTCTACAATGCGGACTTGACATACCAAGGCAAAATTTTTCAATTTTTCGTGAGGCGCATTCCAGACTATTCCTGACCCCTCTTAAACTTCAAACATGATAAAAATAGGTCATTTTGAGCGTAAAAAGGGTATTTACACACATTCTTAAGCCTTTCTAAACTTCTAATGAAAACTAGGGGTAAGGAGAAGACAGGAAGAGTGAGGGTTCAAGAGAATTGAGAATGAATTCTTACAAGTTTGATTGCTGAACTTCATATCAGGTATGTAAGGCTAAACTAAAATTAAAATATCCCAAAAAAACCCCAAAATGTGCTTTATAAATGCCCATAATCATAATTTTCATATATCTCAAACTGTGTGTGATATAAAAAATTTGATTTCATATTATTGATTAGGGGGCAAAATTGAGTGAGAAATGGGCATAACCCCAATTTTAGAGGAACCGCAGTGAAAAATAATATTTGCAAAAATTTGAATTCCAATAGTCATCCGCTCCCTGGCCGCAACGCGCTAGGGGCGTACATCAGTGTTGGAGTTGCCTTAGCGATGGGTCCGCATCGCAGACCTGATACGAACCAGTGCCATGGACCTGATGCGGACTAGTGTATTCTGCTCCTTGGTTTTTCATTTCAGCCTAAGGGCCTTGGGGTCATAGCCCCATGCCCATTTATGCATGAAAACACTTATACTTAGCCATTTTTCAACTGTATATCACTCAAGACTCTTCAAAAACCTTTTCAAGACTTAACCAAATATTTCATCCTAATTTAAATGTCTGAAGCTTAATTCCAGATCTCAAGAACTCCATTAAAGCTTCAAGTCTCCTTCAAGTTTACATCAAGGAATTCCCAAATTTAAGGTATGTGTGTTTTATCCATTAGGTCCTTTCACCCATGGAGCCCAAACTTCCTATTTTATGAAAATTGCATGTATTCAAGTTGTATTATCTATGGATATCTTTTATTTTAGATTATAAGCATGAAATATGTAGGCATTTTATTAAATGTTGATTAAATATGCATGTTTATCTATCTCAAGCTTATACTATAAGTTGATTTTTTCAACTGAGACAATGTATGTTTTGCGCCATGAAACTATGATCTATTATGAGATTTGATGATGGATTTCAAGGTATCTTACATGAGGGTTTTATAATATTTTGGTGGTTTGATTTTCATAGAGTATTCTCATATGATTTCATTCTTGAATTGTGTGATTTTGAACAAAATTACATACCCACCAAGTGTTTGATAATCAAAGTTAAGAATTCTCAAGATATGTACATGTTTTACAAGTCAAGTGACTTCAAGATGAATATGGGCTATAAAGTATATTAGGAATTCATGAAATTATCTATGATTATGCAAGTATGAAGTTAAGCACTATTGTCAGTATTTACCTTTTGTGAGCCATTCACATTAAGGCAAGGGTTCATGTATTATTATGATCTATATTATGTTTCAAGTTAGGCTCACCATTAGAGGTCAAGTATGTATAAGAGCTACTCATGTTATGATTATCACAATTTACTAAATCTATGATTATTTCAAGTATTTCGTGAGATTAGACTCAGCACCAATAGATTGGCTGTTGGCATGGACTATCTTCAAGGGTCCATACTTCTTTCCTCAAATTATATGCCAATATACAATTATGTTATGTTGTTGCTATACTAGTGGATCCATTTAGTGCACTTCTTATTGAAATCCTTTCTAAAATAGGTCATGTTCCTGTAAGGAGGGCGACTTCAGATGAAATGGGTCATGTTCCCATAAGGTGAAGTATGGTTTACCTTGGTAAATAGATCACCTCTTTGCCGATGAGCGATAGTCATCGGGATTCCAAGTTGTAACTAACTTGGTCTTATTCATTGTCGATTGAGGTCGCTTCCCACATGTGAATTATGTTCTATGCAAGTTGAATGATTTATAAGCATATTTTACTTCAAGTATTGATCATGCATACCATATTGAAATTATGCTATCTATTGACTATGATTATGCATTTTGACTATATTGGCGTATAACTTGTTGCATTATATCCTACATAGTACATTCAAATGTATAAACACATACATTATGCCAACATAATATCACTATGTAAGGACCGGAGCTCCTCTTGATCATCTCCACATAGCTAGTGAGATTATTCGAAGATAAGCTTGGTGAGTCCTCAAATTTGGGGACACTATCTACTTTCCCTTGCTATCTCTAAAACTTATTTATGTTAAACATTTGACATTTTGAGGGTGAGCCCAGAAAGTGTCTTGTCCCCCCTCTATTCTATGTTTAGAGGTGTTGTTGGACAATTATGATGTATTTATGTTATAAGCTTGACTCTCTATATTTTTATGATATCAAAGACTTCCTTTAGTCCCATTTTCCCTTTTGATTATCTCTTGTTGTTGTTTACTTTGCTTTCATTATCAAAAATGTATGATTGATAAGCTAAGAGGCTTGTTTGGGTCCCTTCTAGTTCCTATTCACCAAGTCACGTCTAGGCCCTAGGCTTCGGTCATGACAAACTTAGTATCAGAGCACTAGATTATTAATCACCAACTTCCTTGACCTTCCAGCACTGGGCAGGCGTCAGCCCCCATACATGGTCTTACAACTTTATGGAGACATGTGTTTTTGATAAACAGTAGCCCGGGCCTGGTCACTGTGACCCCCTTTGTGAGGAGGCACCCCTTCTCCCAAAGTTACGAGGCTATTTTGCAGAGTTCCTTAGAGAGAGTTGTCTCGTGCCCTTAGGTATTCTCTACCTACCCACTTGTGTCGATTTTGGGTATAGGTACCCTCTTACTTCAAGTCATTCAAGCTTTTCCTAGGAGTATGGCATGGGTTACATCAGCACCATAGTGCCTGGCATTCGAACATAAGCTCAAGGCCTTTTCTCTACCCCTTCTTAAACTAAAAAAGCAGGGACACCTTACGTTCTTGAACCGATAACCATCTTTTGGCTAACCTATACTCCTCCATCCCTCGGGACTAATAAGGGGTAGTATAGGAATATTCACCTATTGTCCATCGACTATGCCTTTCGGCCTGATCTTAGGCCCTGACTCACCCTCTGTGGATGAACCTTGCGGCGGAACCCTTAGGTTTTTGGGGCATTAGATTCTCACCAATGTTTGTGTTACTCAAGCCAACATTCTCGCTTCCGCTTTGTCCACTATCGCTTGCATGGAGGGTTCCCTCTAAGGTAAAAGCTCTCCTGCTAATGTATTTTTACATCCTACAGCTTCAGCATATCGCTTAGCCCCATTCATCTTCGGCGCAAGAGCACTCGATTAGTGAGATATTACGCACTCTTTCAAGGGTGGTTGCTCTAGGCAAACCTCTTGGTTGTCTCTACACCCCTACCTCCATTAAGCGATCATTTAGGGGCCTTAGCTGGTGATCCGGGCTATTTCCCTCTCGACGATGAAGCTTATCCCCCATCGTCTCACTAGCCGACCTTGACTCCTATTAGTTTGAGGTCATATCTAGTATTCAAAGTTTGCCTCAATTTGGTACTGCTCTAGCGGCCCACACCAAAACAGTGCTTTACCCCTAGATGTCCAATCAACTGCTGCACCTCAATGCATTTCGGAGAGAACCAGCTAGCTCTAGGTTCGAGTGGCATTTCACCCTTAACCACAACTCATTTGCTGATACTTCAACATCAGTCAGTTCGGACCTCCACTTAGTTTCACCCAAGCTTTATCCTGGTCATGGATAGATCACCCAGGTTTGGGTCCATAAGTAGTGACAATTTCCCTCTGAATCCAAAACATCGCGTCAATTAAAGTCTTATTCATAGTTATGAAGTGCACCACAACTATGAATGAGAGGCTATGAAGTGTTTTAGGAAATGATTCCCTTCTTCATGATTTAAGTTGTGCTATAGAAGTTAAAGTAAGGCTTTTCCCTAATGAAGGTTCTTTGCCATTCTAGATCATGTTGTTTCCAAGAGAAAGAAGATCCCTTACACCCGAGGAGCAATCGGCTTCTCCCGCTCCGCAAGATCCTCAAGAAAGAGGGGTAGGCCAAGAAGAATGCTGAGATGCTATTGCAATGTTGGCTCTTGCTATGACCAACCAAATTAGTTAATAGTCCCAAGCCCCTCATGCTCCTCAAGGTTAAGAGATTTTACTAGGATGAACCCATAGGACTTCCATGGATCCAAGGTAAATGAGGATCCCCAAGAATTCACTGATAAGGTGTACAAGGTGTTTTCTATTATGGGGGTTAATTTGGAGTAAAAAGTGGAGTTGGCAACCTACCAACTCAAACGAGTGGCTCAAAGTTTGTTCACTCAATGGAAGATGGAGAAGGCGAATGATGATTCTATCCCTTAGGAAGAGTTCAAGGTGGCTTTTCTCAACTAGTTATTTTCTATTAAGCTAAGGAAGGATAAAATTATAGAGTTTATTAATCTTAAATAAGGGTCTATGAGTGTGAGGGATTATGCCCTCAAGTTCAACCAACTCTCCAAGTATGCCCCACAATTGGTTGCTGAGTCTAGGTCAAGGATGAACAAATTTGTGTCGGATGTATATGACTTGGTCAATGAGAAGTGTTGTACCGCCATGCCCATATGGGATATTGATTTGTCTCATCTCATGACATATACCGAGCAACTAGAGTAGGAGAAACTTAGAAAGAGAAGGGCTGGTGAGTCCAAGAGGGATCATTTTGAAAGTGGGTTCCAAGGTTCTAAAGTTGGTCGGTTTTCTCAAGGCCACAAGTTCTAAGGCCAAGGGTCATCCAATGTTTCCAACAAGAGGTTTGCCAAAGATAGAGTGCGTAATCAAAGATTCCAAGGTAGTAATGAGGGGGTGATAAATCCTATTTGTCAAAAGTGTGGGAAAGGCCATGGTGGCCTATGTTTGAAGAACTCAAATGCTTCCTTTGGTTGTGGTAAATTGAGTCAAAAAGATATTGATTGTCCTTGTGCTCAACCCAAAGGTAGAGATGGTCATCTACAAGGCCAAGGTGCAAATACGGGCCAAAGAGGGAGGGGAGGTTATCAAAGATATGCTCCAAGGCAAAATAGATTTGATGTTCTTCAAGGAAGACAAGGAGTTGATGAGGTGCCCGATGTTGTTACTGGTATATTAAAGGTTTTTGATTTTGATGTGTATGCATTGATAGACCCGAGTGCCACTCTTTCTTTTATTACTCATTGTGTTGCAAAAAAGCTTCATGTTAGTCCCGAATTATTGTGTGAACCTTATGAAGGGTCTACCCCCGTTAGTGAGTCCACTATTGCTAGAAGAGTCTCTAGAAATTGTCCTGTGCTCATTTTGCGTAAAGTCTTGCCTTGTGATTTTGTTGAATTAGATATGGTGGATTTTGATGTCATTATTGGGATAGATTGGTTGCATGCATATTATACTTCTATCGACTGTAGAACCCATAGGGTTAAATTCCAATTCCCTAATGAACCCATCCTTAAGTGGGAATATTGTGATATGGGGGTTAAGGCTAGATTCATTTCTTGTGTTAAAGTCCAAAAGTTGATTTTTAAGGGTTATCTCTATCATCTTGTAAGGGTTAGGGATGTTAAGTCCAAAGTTCTTCCTATTGAGTCAATTATGGTGGTTAATAAGTTCCTTGATGTCTTTCCTGATGAGCTTCCCAGTGTTCCTCCTGAAAGGGAAATAGATTTTGGTATAGACCTCCTTCCCGATATTCAACCTATTTCTATTCCCCTTTACCTTATGAACCCAGCAGAGTTGAAGGAGCAATTGATGGATTTATTGGAAAAGGGTTTTAAAAGGCCTAGTAAGTCACCTTAGGGGCTAAATCGGTGTTATTTGTGTAGAAAAAGGATGGTTATCTTAGAATGTGCATTAATTACCGATAACTTAATAGAATCACCATAAAAAACAAGTACCCTCTATGAAGGATTGATGATCTTTTTTATCAACTTCAAGGGGCTATTTACTTCTCTAAGATTGATCCTCGGTCCGAGTATCACCAAGTGAAAGTAAGGGAGTGTGACATTCCCAAGATAGCTGTTCGGACTAGGTATGGGCACTTTGAGTTTGTGGTTATGTCGTTTGGTTGACTAAAGCACGGGCTATATTCATGGATCTTATGAATAGGGTCTTCAACCCCTACCTTGACTTGTTTGTGGTGGTTTTTATTGATGATATTTTGATTTATTTCTATAGTGAGGAGGAGTATGTGGATCACTTGAGGGTGGTACTGCAAATCTTGAGGGAGAAAAGGTTGCATGCAAAATATGAGAAATGTGAGTTTTGCTTGAAAGAGGTTTTTTTTCTAGGACATGTGGTGTCGGGTAATGGAATTAGGGTGGATCCTAAAAAGACAGTGGTGAAAAGAAATTGGTTGATACCTTTGACTCCATTGGACATTAGACGTTTCTTGGGTTTAGCGGGTTGCTACCAAATGTTTGGAAATGGTTTCTCCTTTATTTCTTCTCCTATGACTAAGTTGACACAAAATAAGGTGAAATTTGTGTGGACCAATGAGTGTGAAAAGAGTTTCCAAACTTTGAAAGATAAACTTATCTCCGCTCCCATATTATCTCTACCGGAAGGGTTGAAATGGTTTGCTGCATATTGTGATGCCTCAAGAATTAGTTTGGGGTGTGTTGTGATGCAAAGTGGTAAGGTAATAGTATATGCCTCGAGACAACTTAAGGTGCATGAGAAGAATTATCCCACCCATGACCTTGAATTGGTGGTCGTAGTATTTGCTTTGAAAATTTGGCATCACTACTTGTATCGGGTTTAAGTTAATGTGTTTACCGACCACAAGAGTCTCCAATATGTGTTCACCCAAAAAGATCTTAACTTGAGACAAAGAAAGTGGTTAGAGATCCTTAAAGATTGTGATATGAGTGTGCATTATCATCTCGACAAAGCTAATGTTCTGGCCAACACTCTAAGTAGGGTGTCAATGGGTAGTCTAGCTCATATTGATGATTATGGTAAAGAGGTCGCTAGATTAGTTCATCAATTGGCTAGATTAGAGGTTAGGTTGGATGAAGTTGATAATGATGGTGTATGGTTGTTGATAGTTCTAAGTCTTGTTTGAATGAGGAGGTAAAGTGAAAACAAGATCTTGACCTTCCCTTGCTAGAATAGAAGGCCTTGGTGAGTGATGCTAAAGTGGAGGTTTTCTCCTAGGGGGAGATGGTGCCCTTAGGTGCCAAGATAGATTGTGTGTACCAAATGTGGATGACTTGAGAGAGTTGATCTTGAAGAAGGCCCATAATTCGTCCTATTCCATTCACCCAGGTTCTACAAAGATGTATAGAGAGTTGAGGGAAGTGTATTGGTGGGGTGTTATGAAGAGAGACATTGCCAAGTCCATATTCGGATATCACAATTGCCAACAAATGAAGGTCGAACATCAAAGGCCAAGTGGCCTAACCCAAGATATCAAGATTCCGACTTGGACGTGGGAGAAGATCAACATAGATTTTTTAGTTGAGTTGCCTAAGACTAGGAAACATTTTGACTCTATTTGGGTTGTTGTAGATAGAATGACAAAGTCGTCTCACTTCCTACCAATCAAAACTACTGATGGTGCCAAAAGTTATGCCAAATTACACATTCATGAGTTGGTTAAATTGCATGGGGTGCCCTTGTCTATCATTTCGGATCGTGGTGCTCAATTCACCTCTCACTTTTGGAGGTATTTCCAAAGGGGTCTTTGTACCAAGGTTATGCTTAGTACGACCATTCACCCTCAAATATATGGTCAACATGACTATCCAAACTCTTGAGAATATGCTTAAGCTTGAGTTTTGGAGTTTAAGGGTAGTTGGGATGAACATCTGCCACTCATTGAATTTGCTTACAACAATAGCTACAACTTAAGCATTGGTATGGCTCCTTTTGGAGCTCATTATGTTAGGTGTTGTATATCCCTAGTTGGGTGTTTTGAAGTGGGAGAAATGGCTTTTCTAGATCCAAATTTGGTCATGGAAGCCTTGGAGAAGGTGAGGTTTATAAGGGAGAGACTAAAAATAGCCCAAAGTAAACAAAAGTCCTATTCCAATTTGAAGAGAAGAGATCTTGAGTATAAGGTTGGTGATTAGGTTTACTTGATAGTCTCACCTATGAAGGCAGTGGTTTGATTTGGCAAGAAGGGGAAGTTAATCCTAAGGTTTGTGGGTCCTTATAAAGTTTTGAGGAGAGTGGGTAAGGTTGCACATGAATTGGAGTTGCCTATGGAGATGAATACGGTTCATCCAGTCTTCAATGTGTCCATGTTGAGAAAGTACATGAGTGACCCAAGTACCATAGTGCCCTTAGATGTTTTGGTGTTGTAGAAGATAATTTGACTTATGAGGAGGTTCCAACGGAGATTTTGGATAGACAAGTGAAGAGGTTGAGAAACAAAGATGTAGCTTCCGTCAAGGTCCTTTGAATGAACCAACAAGTTGAAAGTGCCACAAGGGAAGCTAAGGCAAACATGAGAAAGAGATAGCCATATCTCTTCCACTCTACTCAAGCTAAAGGTACTAATTTAAGTCCCCCTATATGATTTCAAATCTTAAGTTTCATCCTTATATCATTTTGCATGCATTCATGTTTATGTTGACAAATTTATGGTGATTTTTGACACTCATGTTGAGATTTTTGAAAATGATGTCTAAATGCATATGTTGTATTTATGTTGGACTGAAATCTTCATGATTAGTTCTCTTATGTACATTTCTTTAATATTTGGGAACGAATGTTCCCAAGGGGGAGATATTAGGGGGAGATATTGAAGACCCTAAAAATGCCCCAAAAATGTGCTTCAAAAATGCTTATAATCGTAATTTTCATATATCTCAAAATCCATGTTTGATATAAAAAATTCAACTTCTTATTCTTGATTACAGAGAAAAATTGAGTGGGAAATGGGTATAACCCTGATTTTAGAGGAACCGTAGTGAAAAATAATTTTCACAAAAATTCAATTTCCAGTGGCCATCCTCGCCTTGACCGCAACACGTTAGTGGCACGGATCAGTGTTGGAGTTGCCTGCGCATTGGGTATATGTCAAGTGCAAGACTGACATGGACCAGTGTATTATTTTCTTTGGTTTTTCATTTCGACCCAAGCGCCTTGGGGTCATAGCCCCATGCCCACTTATGCGTGAAAATACCTATACTTAGCCATTTTTAACACAATATCACTCAAGACTCTCTCAAAACCCTCTCAAATACCTAACAAAATATTTCATCCAAATTCAAGTGTATCAAACTTAATTTTGGATCTCAAAAACTCCATTAAAGCTTCAAGTCTACACCAGGGAATCCTAAAATTTAAGGTATGTGGGTTTTACCAATTGAGTCCTTTCACCCATAGAGCCCAGTCTTCCTATTCTATAAAAATTGCATGTTTTCAAGTTGTATTATCTATGGGTATTTTTTATTATGGATTATAAGTGTGGAATATATTGGGGTTTTATCAAATATTGATTAAATATTCATGTTTAACTATCTCAAGCTTATACTATGAGTTGGTTTTGTCTATTGAGATTGTATGTTTTGAGCCATGAAACTATGATCTATTATGAGATTTCATGATGGATTTCAAGGTATGTTACATGTGGGTTTTACAATATGTTGGTGGGTTGATTTGCATTGAGTTTTCTCATATGATTTCACTCTTGAATTGCATGATTTTGAACAAGCATTACACATCAACCAAGTATTTGATTAAATGCCAATTTAACAATTCTCAAGAGATGTACATGTTTAACAAGTCAAGTGACTTCATGATGAATATGGGCTATCAAGTATGTTATGAATTCATGAAATTATCTATGATTATGCAA
>JAOTQJ010154929.1:0-30171 GCA_025642045.1 Solanum sejunctum | reverse complement strand
GCGGTAAGGTCTGCGTACAATCTCCCCTCCCCAGACCCCACTTGTGGGATATTACTGGGTATGTTGTTGTTGTTGTACTATGAAGTGATCTTTGTCTATTGAGACTATAGATGATTCAAGACATGAAATCATTGATCTATTATGAAGTTTTGATATGATTTCAAGTTACACATGATGGTGTTTTACCATGATGTTGGTGGGTTGATTTATATGATTCTAAGATGCATTGATTTCACTATTTCATGATCTATACTCTTGCATTTTGCATGATTTGAGCATGTACTCATATGTGCCCACCAAGTGTTTGATGAAATGCCAAGTTAAAACATTCTCAAGGTATGTACATATTTTACAAGTCAAGTGACTTCATGATGAATACGGGCTATATAGTGTGTTATGAGTTCATGAAATTATCTATGATTGTTATAGTATGAAGCCAAGCCCTTTTTGTAAGATTATACCTCTTATGAGCCTTTTATTGTTAATGCAAGAGTAATGTTTGATGATGATCTATTCTTATGTTTTTAAGTTGGCTCACCATTACAGGTCAAGGATATTTAGGAGCTACTCGTGTCATTATTCTATTTATATACATCCCTATGAGAAGTTATTAAAGTTATTATTATTCCAATTATTCCATTTTGTTAGGCTTAGCACCGATGAAACGTGGGTATGCTCTCTTTCCTTGAACGATGTTCCACCATAGGACTATATATACCTTTGTAATACTAGTGGATCCATTTAGTGGACTTTCTCTTGAAATTCTTCCCGAAATGAGGCGGGCTCCCATAAGTTGAAGTTACTCATAAAATCTTTTTCGAAATAAGATAGGCTCCCGTAAGAAAGGTTACTTCTCCAAAATGGGATGGGCTCCAATAAGGTGAAGTATGGTTTACCTTGGCAAGTAGACCACCTCTGTACCAGTGAGGGATAATCATCGGAATTCTAATTTGTAGCTCACATTGTCTTATTCTATGTCGGTTGAGGTCTCTTCCTACACTTATGTATTATGATCTATACAAATTGAATGATTTGCAAAGCATGATTTTACTTAAGCATTGATCATACATACCATATTGTTGTTATGCTAACTATTGCTTATCATTATGCATTTTGACTATGTTGCCTATATCTTGTTGCATTACATCTATATACATAATACATTCAAACGTACTAACACATACTCTATGCTTACATTATGTTACCATGTAGGAACTAGAGCTCTACTTGATCATTATCATCCTCCGCATGTCTAGTAATATCTATTCAAGCAAGTTAGTGGGTCCTCAATTCTGAGGACATAATTATTTGGATTTATGCTATATACTGTTTCTTCTTATGTTGGAAACTTATTCTTATGAGGGTGTGCTCGGTTTCTTGTCTTGGCCCATGGTAAGTTCTATCTCTAGAGGTGTTGTTAGACAAGTTATGTATTATGCTTGAGTTTTGACTCATCTATGTTATTTAAGTACTACACTCACCCTTTTAGTCCCAATTTCCCTTGTTTATGTTTTCTCTTATTGTTTATTCTTTCTTCCACGACTAAAGATATGTGTATGATATTCTAAGAGGCTTGTTTAAGGTTCCTTTGGGTTCTCCATTCGCCATGCCACATCTAGGCCCTAGTTTGGGTTGTGACATTCAGGATACCTCTACAAAAATTTAGTTTATTCAGGCTAGATTAAGGATTGCTCAGAGTTGCCATCGGAGTTATGCGAACCGACATTGCTGCTTTTTGTACTTCAGTGTTGGTGACTAAGTATTCCTACAAGCATTTCCCTTCAAGGGTGTGATTCGGTTAGGTAGGCGGGGCAAGCTTATCCCCTAGTATATTTGGTCATTGAGATATTTAGGCCTGTGGGTGAGGTTGCATACAAGTTGGCCCTACCTCTAGGATTTTAAGTTATACACCTGATTTTCAGTTATTCCATGCTATGTCGATATATTCTAGATAAGTACCATGTACGTCAGTGTGACATTGTTTAGTTAAATAACTGCTTTACTTAGATTGAGTAGCCGATAGCTATATTAGCTAGGTTTGTTTGCCTGCTTTTCTCCAAGTCCATTCAATTTGTTATGGTCTAGTGGGGACACCATCCAGTTGAGGAGGTAACTTGGGAGACCAAGCAAGTGATACGAGAGTTGTTCCCTAGCTTATTTGAGAGCCAAGTTCACTCTATCCTTACTTACACGGACCAAAGTTCATTTAGTAGCTGATGTTGCATTAACCCTCCTTTATGTGATTTTACCCTTACTATATTATTTTCCACCATTTGAGTATTCCTATAATGATCCCAAGTCATTCGTGACCTGCTTGTACTTGTATCATGTTTGCCTAGTTGTTTGTTAAGGAGTTGTGTAGTTTTTCGTATTTTGGAAGGCCTTGTACAATAAAAATTTGTTTTTTTGCGCAAAACATGGGTAGTTCCCTAAAAATAGAATTCTTGTAATTCCATTAGCCCTAAAAGGCCAAATTAGGCAAGAGCATGGTCAGCTCAAGAATGAAAGTTTCAGCGTGAGTTTGTGTTGTGTTTTGATTTAACCTTCTAAATTGGGCAATAGTTAACTTTGATCAACATTCATAGAAAATGTATTCAAATGAAAATTCTGATAGCATGACTAGTTCTACAAGGTTACATTTTATCTAGAACAATCATTCCTTCGGTTTTGAAGTCTTTCAAACTCAATGGAGCCCCTTGATAGAAATTTACTAAGCATAGCCATAGGAAGAGTAGGACCCACATTCAATTAAAATGACCTCATGAAAATTTCACCTATGCTATTGAATCTAGAACGACAATTTTGGTAATGTAGCATATTTAGTTATTGTGTACGGGGTCTCGGATGGATAATGAGTCACCGTTAAAAATTTTGAAACTTAAAAACTCAATTTTAGTAGGCTTTCCCGTACAGGCGACCCACACCTTCTTGGAAATAGGACAACGACATAGATCATGAAGGTCAGGTCCCTATGACATTTGGAAAGATGGACTAGGGGTTGCGATCATGAAGGTCAAGTTCCTATGACTATCATGAACACGGAGCTATGTCCACGATCATAAAGAACCAGGTGGCTAGACCTTCACAACCTTGGAGGGACCTTCCACGATCACTAAGGTCATTTATCTTGTGCTTTGTGATCACAAATCACTATTTATCATGATCACGGAGGTCATTTATATGGTGCTTATATATCATCTCTTGAACGAAATGAAACACACATGCAAAACTTTTCTAGTTGATATCTTGTGCATTTTAAGGAGGAACTTAGTGATCCAAGGGTCAAAATTCAAGGAAGTTCCTTCTAATTAGTTTTCCAATGCATCCAATTTCGTCTCAATTCGTGTTCAGAGTAAAAAGTTATGACTGTTGTACCATACACTGCCAATGCAGAGTGGGAGTTATGCACAGACTTATAAGTTGTAGTTTTAGTTAGGGACTGTACTTTAAACTCATAGAAAAGCTTCTGCAAGTTTATTTTTGTGTAACAGAATTAAAGAATACAACTACAGCTCGTAAATGCTTCTATGGGACATAGATTTGGATCATAGAATAGATTCAGTGACCTCAAAAATCATCCAAAAACTTATGGATGGATTTCTACGGACTGTAGAAATTTGCCAACTTAAAAAATGATTTTAAGTAGCGATATTTTCATCGTTCGTCACCCTTTAAGCCTAAACTCATTTGTTTTCACTGAATTAAACCCCTAAAACATGATTCTTCAAATCACTAACGGTCAAACACTCTCAAAACTCAAAATGTAATTTCAAGAAGGCAAAGCTAGGGATTTCAAGTAGCTTCCTAAAATTATTCATGAAACTAATTCCACAGGTTTGTAAGGGCCTCCAAAGTAATCCTACATGTGATTTGGTATTTTTAAATAATAGTCTCTACCCATGATTAAATTTATTTGTTGAGATCAATATTCCTCCATTACTAGTAATTTCATTGAAATACATGTTCATGTATTTTTCTTTATAAAAATCGTTGTCTTTACTAATTTCACTCCTAAATTAAGCTATTGAGAGAAGATTATGTAGTTAATATTGTATTGGTAATATATATTTCATGAAATTCTATTATATGAAAATTATTGAGTTGAGTTCAAAGAGTATTTAAACATTTTGTATCTACAAGATAGTTGAGTAATAAAATTATATTTTTGAGAAACTTTGCATTGACACAACTTTTGGTCAAAAAGAGAAATGATCTGAGACTAGTTTAGAAAAGCTAGAGTTGGCTAAGTCCCTAAAGATTGAAAATGTATTTTAAGTAATTTTATTCATAAAGATATGAGCATTCTAAAAGTTATTTTTGAGAGTCGTATTCAGCATTGATACGAGTGAGACTAGTAATTAGTTGAACTCGTAAACTATGTAGCCGCCTAGGATAGGATTTTACAAAGAGTGCAACTCCTCACATGTCACTAAGATGGCCTAGTTTTCGGTGGACCCACTACCCTTGTTCTCGTTACTTACCTTGGGAAAGAATGGGATGGATCTTGCAGCTTAGGAAAGATATTGTATTATCATGAAACTCATTGTAATGGTTGTCAGTTACAGAAACTCCCCAAGATAAAGTAAACTAATTCATGCATATAGAGTTTCAGCACATGTTTGTACATTCCACATCCACTTTATCTATTATTTTGCTATTCTATTTTGAGATATGTTGTAGCTACTTCAGGGTATAGTGCCTTATCCTAAATCCCCTATTATGGCTATTTTGCATGCTTGTAATTTTATGTACTAATGGTCTTTGGACCTGCATCCTTTTATGATGTAGACAATTGTAATAGATTCCTTCAACAGATGCTCTGTTGAGTACCAGTATTCCATTTTGCTATTGGTGAGGCTTCCTACTAGTCAAAGGCTTTATAGCCTTTTGTATCTACTTCAGTATTTATTTTCTGTTATGGTTACAATGGGCCTTTCATGGCATTTGTTTAGATTTTCTTAGTTAGAGGTTCTATAGACTTGATGATAGGTGTTCCAGTTCTTATTTCCAATTGTTGTTTGGGATATTTCAATTGTTTAGTTGTTCAAACTATCGTATTCTCTTTAGCGCATTATAGCTAAGCCTATCACTATTATTTAATGTCTTCTACATATTAAAGTAGCCATGACAAGTAGTTTGCTTTGGACCAAAAATGGTTCATGGTTCTAGCCACGTCCTCCAGGCGTGACAAACTTGGTATCAAACCAAAGATTTCAAGTGTCCTAGGGTATCTATGGAATCGTTTCTAGTAGAGTCTGTATTATTCATGTGACACGCGCCACATCCATAATAGGGATGCTACAGTGCATTATAAATTTTCATAACCAATTGCTATTCCATTTTGTGCTTAAAAGTTTACCTCTATTAAGTCCATTCTAATTCATGTGTTCACTGATTATTTTTCAGATCATGCCTCCTTATAAAGCAAACAGATTATTTGCGAGTATAGGATGCCCATGCAAAATGCAAACTACACTAATCCACCTATTTTTAGAGGGCCTAGAGGTCAAGTTGTACCTATTTAGTAGCAAACGCAAGCTGATATCTCTAATGTTATGCTCTGCTAGACCATCTAGACTTTTGCATAGGAAGCTACCACATAGGGAGGTCAACCGAGAGATTATAGATATGATGGTTCAAATACCACCAAGGTTCGTGAATTTTTGAGCATGAACCCAACTTAATTCACTAGGAATTATGTGAAAGAGGATCCTGACAACTTATTTAAGGAGCTCCAAAAAGTATTTAAGGTTTTTTATATTTGTGATATAGAACATGTTAAGTTGGCTGCCTACCAGCTCAAAGGAGTACCTACACTCTAGTTTAATTGGTGAAAAGGATGTATAGTAGAAGGGCCACTATCTTTCAGTTGTGAAGTGTTCGAGGAGGCCTTTCTAGGACTGCACTTTCCTAGAGAGTTGAGGCAGGCTAAGGTGAGGGAGTTTCTGAATGTGATATAGGAAGCTATGAGTCTGCTAGGGTACAACCTTAAATTTACTCAATTTTCCCATTGTACCCTAACTATGGTGGTAGACATGCGTACTAGGATAGATTTATTTGTGTTAGGGTAGAGAGCAAAAATGTTATACTAATTGTGGATATGAACATAATTCTCTTAATGTCTTATATGTAGAATGTAAAGAAGGAGAAGATAAGGGATAGGGAGGAGTTCAGAAACAAGAGCCCTAAGACATAAGTCCAAGAGAAAGTTATGAATGGGACTAGAAGTGTGTGTCATTTATCCATTCAGCCTAAGACATCTGGACCAGCACCTTTATATGCTAGTGTACTTGCATCAAGGGTTAGGAATGAGTAGGGATTACTAGATAGTAGACTTCAGGGCATCCAGTAATAGGGAAGTGTAGCTCAAGGATTAATTCATTATCTAGTTTGTTGTAAGTGTGAAAGGTCTCATCTAGAAGAGTTCCTTGTGAGCACAAATGGTTGTTTTGGTGTGGTCTGGTGGGGGACTTTTAAAAAGAGTGTCCTATAGAAAGGCAGAACATTAGGGATAACAAATCTAAGTTAGTATCTTCCACATACAGGGTAAGCTAGTTAAGAGGGGTGCTACATTAGGGATAGGCAGGGGCACCAACTGTCTATATTCTAGGGATACTAAATAGGGGCAAGAGAACTCACTAGATGAGGTTATAAATATGATCAAATTATTTTCTTATGATGTCTATGTATTGTTAGACCTAGGTGTTATATTATCATTTGTGACTCCTAATGTAGCCACGAAGTTTGAGATTATTTTAGAATGTCTTATTGAGCCTGTTAGTACTACTATCAGAGAACTTATCCTTGCTAAAAGATTTTATAGTGATTGTCCAATGTCAGTTTACTATAAACATAATTGGGCTGATCAGGCTGTGTTAGATATGATAGATTCTGGCATCATTTTAGGCATGAACTGGCTTTATGGTTATTGTAGCTGCATAGACTAAAGATCTTAGGTGGTTAACTTTTACTTTCCTTATACGCCAATTTTAGAATGGAGGGGTAGCTCAGTTTTGCTTAAGGGTTAATTCATCTTATATCTCAAAGATTGAAAGTTAATTTGCAAAGGTTGCATATAACATCTAGTTAGATTCAAAGATTCTAGTGCTGAGACACCATATCTCCAATCTGTTTAAGCTGTGAATAAATTCCCAAAAGTCTTTGAGATGATCTACCTACATTCCCTCTTGATAGGGCGAGGGACTTTGTGATTGACATCCTTCCAGATACTCAGGGCATATTTATTCCTCAGTATAGTATGGATCCTTAATAGTTAAAAATGCAACTGAAAGATCTTATAGCTAAGGGTTTTACTATATCCAGCATCTCACCTTGCGGTGTTCCAATTCTCTTCAAGTGTAAAAACGAGAGTTCTCTCAAAATATGCATAGATTATTGCCATTTAAACAATGTCACCATAAAGTATGCATAACTTCTTCAAAAACTTGATGACCTATTTGACCATCTCTAGGGTACTCCATGTTTCTCCAAAATAGACCTTAGATCTGGGTACCATCTGCTCAAAGTTAGAGAACTTATGTCATTTGGACTGACAAATGTACCAATGACTTTTATGAATCTTATGAATAGGGTGTTGAGGCAGTATCCACATTTGTTCATCATTATGTCCATATATGACATCCTTATTTATCATAATGAGGGGGAGCATGCCAACTATCTTAGAATAGTCCTTCAGACCCTTTAGGAGCTATAGTTCTATACCAAGATTTCTAAATGTGAGTTTTGGTTAGAATTTGTGGCATTTGTAAGTCATATTGTTTCTTGTGAGGGCATTAAAGTTGATTCACAAAAGATTGAGGTTGTGAAGAACTAACCAAGGCCCATAACTCCAACATAGATACAAAGTTTCTTGGGTTTGGTAAATTACTATAGATGTTTTGTAGAGGGATTTTTTTCTATCTCATCTCCCTTGACTAATCTAAGATAAAAGAAGGCTAACTTCATATGGTCCTAAGTTTGTGAGAAGAGTTTGCAAGAATTCAAAACTAGGCTACCTATAACTCTTGTATTATCCCTACCCAAGGGAGCTGATGGCTTTTTTGTATAATATGATTCTTCCGAAATTTTCTTAGCATGCGTATTGATGCAAAAATTCATGGTAATAGCATATGCCTCTAGATAACTTAAGACTCAAAAAATGAACTACCAATTCATGATCTTGAGCTTGTTGTCGTGGTGTTTGCTCTCAAAAGCTAGAAACACTATCTATACGGTGAACATGTGGATGTATTTACTAACCACAATAGCTCATAGTATGTATTTAGTAAGAAGGAGCAAAACTTGAGGTAGAGGATATGATCAAAGCTATTGCAAGACTATGACATAAGCATCCTCTGTCACTCAGGTAAATGTATTTGCTGATGCTATTAGTAGGCTGACCATGGAGAGCATTGCACGTAATGAAGATGGAAAAAAAGACTAGCTGAGAATATACACAGAATAGCACATTTGACAGTGCATATTGAAGATTCTATGAAGGTGGTGCAATTGTCAAAAATGGGGTAAAGTGATCCTTGGTGGTGGAGGTACAAGAAACTCAAGACCAAGATCCTATTGTTCTTTATTTGAAACAGGATGTTCAGAAATAAAAGGTATTAGTGTTTGTAAAATGGGGAGATAGTGTGACACCCCATAACTCAATGTTCTTATATATCCATGTTTCAAGCCTGGTTTGTGTAGGTAGGGAGTGTATAAGGGTCATTGTAGACTTCTACTACTTAGATGAGTTTAAGACTTCTCTATGAGTTGAGTTTTAGGTGTTGGTGCATGAAAGGGTCAACTTAAAATGAGCATAGCTTTTAGAAAACATGGAACTGGATACTTCACAATATGTCAAATGAAAGTACTATCAGTTATCTTCCCAACACACTTGGTTTCACCTCATTCTGAGGTTGGATGAAGGAGTTATGACTGTTTTGGTGAGACCCTCCGTGTAGTGAAACCACACGGGAAGTGGAGTTGTGGATGGGCCATCTGGGTTGTCTTGAGCCGAAAAAGACCATTTTTGGTCTAAGGCATGTGACATGGCCAATGGCATGGGTCGTATGGCTTTCCACTAACCATGTTGCTGGTCGTGGATTTTGTGCACCTGAGGAAGAGTGGGCGTGGGAGGTATTTTGACTAAGTGTGGTTCCACAGGCAACTTGACGGGCTGTGGTAGGTCAGATGGCATGTGGCCTTGGGCATGGTGGCCTATAAATATTTATTTTTCCTATGTGTGATGTAATGGACTACTAAATGGACCATATAGCACCACACGACCTGTGAAGGGCTCCCGTCAAAGTGACAATAATGTTAATTTTTCTAGTTTTTCCAAGTTCCAGTTCTTTACCTAGCATGATCTCACGTGCACCCCACACGATCCATTGAGAGCCGCATGACCTGTGAGTCCTTTACTGGGCATCACTTTGCCAATTTTTCCATATGTTCACTAATAGAGTTTTCATGAATTTAATTTATTCTATTGACCTTTTTAGACATCCAATGATATCTTAACCTCCCCAAAAGATCTAAATCTTATTCAAAAGGATCAAAGTCATTACTAGAAACTTAAATACACTATCAAATTCTCTCAAGAGTCTCCATTAAAATGCCACTACAAATTCTAGGAAACTCCAGAGCAAGCTTTGGATTCCAAGACCCACTTCCAAACTTCAAGTCTATCACAACTCAATTTGAAGAAAACTCAAAGTCTAAGTTATGTGAGTATCAACCATTGGGGTCTTTCACCCATGGTTCCTAATCTTACTTTTTACATAAATTTCATGATTCTAAGTTGATTTACTTCTGGTCTTACTTATTATGAATTTAAACTATGAACTATGTTGTGGTTTCATAAAAGTATGATTGTCTAAGCATGTCTTGAGTTATGAATCTATGAACTATTTTTAGATTTGATGGAGAGTTTTGATGTATATTGCATGAGGGTATTACCAAGGGTTGATGAGTGGTTTTACATTGAATTTTCATGCATGACTGCACTCTTAAATTGCATAATCGTACTCTAGCATTAGAGTGCCACCAAGTGTTCGATAAAATGTCCAATTTTAGATTCTTGCGCTATGGAGGATCTATTGTATGACCTATGACTTGAATGACTTTGTAATGATTAAAGTATGGTATATATGTGTTAAGTTCATAGAAAGTATCTATAGTGTTATGAGTTGACCATACCTAGTTGAGGATGGGTAAATTGCCTCAACCGTCTTGATGGTGGGTAGTATGCCTATTAACTAATTGAAGGGTTGATTCTTCAATCACTTTGGATGGGGGTGGTCATGCCCATTAACTAATTGGGGGGTTGATTCCTCAATCACTTAGGACAGGGGTGGTCATACCATAAACCAATTGGGCGGTTGATGCTATAATCACTTATGACGGGGGTGGTCATGCCATCAACTAATTGAGGCTTTGATACCTCAATCACCATTGATGGTAGGGTTTATTAATGATCAATCGATTGAGGGGTTGGTTATTCAATCACTTCCAAGGGGTGGTCTACCTTGGATTCCAAGTACTAAGTTGCTTGCTTTATGATGATGGCCTTTTTCTACACATATAATATGTTCTATATAAGTATTTTTTACTTCAAGCATCATTCAAGCATATCATATTGCTATTATGTTCATTCTATGTTGATTTATGCATTTCAATTAATTTGCTTATCTCTTATTGCATTATATCCTACTTAGTATATTTAAAAGTACTAACACATATTCTATGCCCACATGATGTTACCATGTCAGAATCGAAGCCCCACTTGATCCTCCTCCTCCTCCACATTACTAGTACTATCTTTCAATGCAAGTTGGTGAGTCCTCAGAGTTCAGGACATATTTCTTTGATATATGTTATCTATTGACTCTTTTTATGTTGAAATTTTATAACCCTGAGGGTGAGCCCGAAGATTATATTTGCCCTCACTCCTTTCTATGTAATAGAGGTGTTGTTGGAGCCTTATGACATGTTACTGCTATACTATTGGCTTGTTATGGTTCTATGATATCAAAGGTATCCCTTAGCCCTATATTTCGCTTTTTCTATCTATTATTGATGGATAATTGCTTTTATAATGAATAATGTTTAATGCTATGCTAAGAGACTTGTTTCGGGTTTCTTTGTGATCCCCATTCTCTGTGTCACGTCTAGGCCCTAGTCTTGGGTCGTGACAAAGTTGGTATTAGATCGCAAAATTGTTAATGGTCCTTAGCATACAACACACCGCGTTGATTAGAGTCTTATCCATTGTTATGTTATGCACCACAACTATGAGTAAGAGTCTGTGAGACATTTTAGGAAATGTATCCCTCCTTTATGATATATGTCATGCTATAGGAGTAAGGTAAGGTTTCCCCTCTAACAAATATTCTTTGCCATTTTTATATCATGCCTAACATAAGATAAGGAAGACCCCACACTCCTTAAGAACAACTGACTCATGGAGAGCTTCGAGATGCTCTCGCGTTGCTAGTTAAAGCCATGGGTAATCAAGTCAATCAAGGGGCCCATGCCCCTTATGCTCTTACTCTGGCATCTCGTATGAGGGATTTTATGAGGATTAATCCACTGGTGTTCTATGGGTCTAAGTTGGATGAGGATCCTCAAGAATTTATGGATGAGGTGTACAAAGTGTTGGTTATCATGGTTGTTAGGTCAAAATAGAAGGCAAAGTTGGCAGCATATCAACAAAAAGGGGTAGCCAAATATGGTTTATTCAATGAAAGTATGAGAAAGGGAACAACAATGTTATACTATGATACGAGTTTAAGGTGGAATTTCTCAATTGATTCTTCACTTTTGAGCTTACGAAGGCCAAAATGATAGAGTTCATGAATTTGAAGCAAGGGTGAATGAATATGAGGGAGTATGCCCTTAAGTTCAACCAACTCTCTAAATATGCTCTACACTTAGTTGCCGACTCAAAGTCTAGGATGAATAAATTTGTGATGGATATTTCTAATTTGTTGAATGAGGAGTGTCGTGCTGCTATAATGATTAGTGACTTTGATTTATCTGGTCTAATAAGTTATGCCAAATAATTGGAGGGCGAGAAGTTGAGAAAGAGAAGGGGTAATGAGGCCAGGAGGGCCCATTTTGATGGTAAGTGTCACAGTTCCAAGGGTGGCCGGGTTGATCAAGGCAAAGGGTTTTCTGATGCTCCTCATAAAAGGTTCGCCAATGACTACCCAAAGACCCTAGGTGATGATGGTATTGTGCCTAATGCAATATATCCAAAGTGTGGTAGGGGTCATGAAGGCTCGTGTTTGAAGGAGACCTATATGTGTTTTGGTTCTACTGAAGTGGGACATAAGGTGATGGATTCTGCATGTAATCGTAACAAGAGTAAGGATATTCATTCTCAAGGCTGGGTTGCTAATGTAGTTCCTTTAGGGAGAGGAGGCCAATAAGGTGGTACCCCAAGACACAATCGGTTCTATGCTCTCCATGAGAGGCAAGGGGTTGATGAGGTTCTTGATGTCATCAATGGTATGCTAAAATTCATGGATTTTGATGTGTATGCATTGATTGAACTGGGTACCACTCTTTCTTTTGTTACCCCTTTTGTTACCAAAAAGTTCCATGTTAAACCCGAGTTATTGTGTGAGCCATATGAGGTTCCTACTCCCGTTGGTGTACCTACTGTTGCTAGTAAGGTCTACAAAAATTGTCTCATTTGCATTTTGCATAAAATGTTGCCATGTGACTTTGTTGAGTTGGACATGTTAGATTTTTGTATTATTCTTGGGATGGATTGCTTGCATGCATACTATGCATCTATTGATTGTTGAATCCGTAGGGTCAAATTCCAATTCCTATATGAACTCATCCTTTTGTTGGAGAATCGTGATGTGGTGGTCAAGGGTGGGTTTATTTAGTGCATTAAAGCCCAAAAGTTGATCTCTAAGGGGTGTCTCTATCATGTTGTAAGGGTTAGGGATGTGGAGTCTAAAGTCCTTCACATAGAGTCGGTTCTGGTGGTTAATGTGTTCCTAGACGTCTTGCCAAATGACCTTTCCAGTGTTCTTCCTGAAAGGGAAATAGATTTCAGCATAGAACTCCTTTCCGACACATAACCAATTTCTATTCTCGCTTAATGTATGGCCCCGGCGGAGTTAAAGGAGTTGAAGGACCAATTAAAGGATTTATTGGAGAAGGGTTATATTAGGCCTAGGCAATCTTCTTAGGGCACACCAATGTTGTTTGTGAAGAAGAAGGATGGTTCTTTTAGGATGTATATTGATTACTGACAACTTAATAGAGTCACCATCAAGAACAGAGTATTGGGGTTCATTCACCACTTGCTCTTGAGTTTCCTAGAATTTGTATTGGGGTTTCGAGGACCTCAATCACTTTGCATAGTGGTGGTAATAGCATCAACCAATTGGGGTGTTGATTACTTAATCACTTGGGATGAGAGTCGTCATGTCGTTAACCAATAGAGGGGTTGATACCTCAATCACCATGGATTGTAGAGTGTAACAACCATCAACCAATTGAGGGATTGATTCCTCAATCACTTCCAAGCAGTGGTCTACCATGGATTTGAAGTATTAAGTTGTTTGGTTTGTGATGATGGCCTCTTCGTAAACATGCAATAATTTCTATATAACCATATTTTACATCAAGAATCATTCAAGCATGTCATATTGCTATTATGTTCACTCAATGTCAATTTATGCATTACAATTATGCTACTTATCCTTTGTTGCATTGCATCCTACATACATAGTACATTCAAATGTACTAATGCATACTCTATGCCTACATGATGTTACCATGTAGGAACGGAAGCCTCACTTGATCCTCCTCCTCCACATGACTAGTACTATCTTTCAAAGCAAGTTGGTGAGTCCTCAACTCCGAGGTCATGTTTCTTTGATTTATGCTATGTATTGATTCTTCTTATGGTGGAAACTTATAACCATGAGGGTAAGCCTTGAGATTGTCTCGGTCTCCACTCCTATCTATGTAAGAAGAGGTGCTGTTGGAACCTTATGACATGTTAATGCTATACTATTGTCTTGTTATGCTTCTATGGTATCAAAGATGTCCCTTAGCCTCGTATTTCCCTTTTTCTATCTATTATTGATGTATAATTGCTTTCGCAACCAAGGATGTGTATCGATATGCGAAGATCCTTGTTTGCGGTTCCTTCAGGATTCTTATTCTCCATGTCATGTCTTGGCCCTATGCTTCGGTCATGACAGATGGAGTCTTGGGATACAAGGTAGACAATGTGTACCAAGTGTTGATGACCTTAAAGATAGGATTCTAGTTGAGGCTCATTAATGTCACCCAAGTTACACCTCCTTTTTGAGGATAAAAACATTGTTGATAATGTATAAAACCTAACCAAGGTTAGGGTTAAACCCACAGGGAATACGTAGACTCAAGACAAATTCACCACAAAGCAATACAAATTGTTAACAAACTCAATTCTCCTATGGGAGTTTACAATAGTCAATTAGAAAATCCCCCAATTCTTTTGTAGTGTGTAGCATACAACATAGTAATTTAAGTTCACCAAACCCTTTGGACAAAAGTGAGAGGCGAAACTCACTATATGACTTGGCCCATCTCCATAGTGTGCAATACTAACCATTACGTATATGTCCCAGTATTACCTCCCTTTACCCAGTTTGGTTGATTAGATAAGAACACATCAATCGAATCCAATCAATCAATCACTTTTCCTATTCATTACTATGTTAGTCTAGTCAGTGACACTCGGCAGGTTCTAATGTTAGCCACCACTAGATAAAATGCAAAATTAAGAGAATTGATTAACTTATGCATATACCAAATCCAATAATTGCAAAATACTTGGGTTTACTTAGTTCCTCATGATTCCTACAACCCTAGTTGTTGATTTAGCTACTCATGTTATGTATAGATGAAGAAATTGCGAATTTAGGAAACATAAATACACACTTACACAATTGAGTTGAAATCAAGAAAATCCAAGATTGATGAGAATCACAAGATTGAAGATCAACTTTACCCACAAGTGTTTTCTCACAATCTTCTCTCCCAAGATTTGGCTTCTCTAAGTACAAACCCGTAAACTGCTGTATAACGACATCCTCTCTTGAAAAATAACCTTAAAGTACTATTTATAGTAATTGCATTTAGTCCTAAATAAAATAGAAAAACTGATCGGCAAGCTCCATGAAAGGTCTCTACGATTGGTAGAGTCGTCTACAACTTATAGTTGGGGTCTCGTAGTCAGTTGCTGAGATTCTAGACTTCTCTTCTATGACATAACTTTGTGACTGGTAAACTGATCTATGACTCACGAAAATGTTTGTACACTTTAACTTCACCAAATTGTCCATTATTGGAAATCTTGCTGAAACCTATCTATACGACTTGTATAATGCTCTACGACTCATACGCAGAACTCGTTGAGCTTATCATCAGAAATCAATCTTCAATAGAATTTGTCATATGACATCCTCTACAATTTGTAGAATGCTCTCCAATTTGTAGAGGCTCTTGTAAATCATAAGAAAAAACCAACAACTTCTATAATTTATCCTCAAATCATAGCCAACCTATAATCCTGCAATCCGAACACAAACACATAAAACACACAAGTATCATATTGAGAACATAGAAAATCCTATGTTTTAAGCATCAAAAGTGTTGTATTTTTTACAGCATATCAACACCCTCAACTTAAAGTTGTTGCTTGTCCTCAAGCAATGACTCAATCTATATAGACAATACAATCAAACACAGACCTCAATTCAATGGCACATATTACATATAATTCAAACTTACATACCTAGATCAACTTTTCAAAATAGGATCAGATAGCTATGCAAATCAATGCAAACTGTCGCATGTGACAACACAACTTTGACAAGCAGAGGTTATAATAGTCCACAATTATTGAACAAGTCAAATGCTAATAGTGACATATAAGTGCCCTCATAGAAAGAAGTTCCATCTCAGACATTCAATGATGATTTCATGTATAACTTTGGGACTACGCAAAAGCACTCACTCTAACAAAAGGTATTCATGCATAATGACTAATACTATAGGATTTCCCCAATACTTATGACTCAGATCTTCAACTAACTAGACTAGGATCACCTTAGGACATTATAGGCTTGTATTGGCTCAGGGGCTTTGGTATGATATTTTGGAAAAATAGTGACTAAAGGCTAAAACGACCCTAAAAAGTGTCTGAAAATGTCCTTTGGAATGCCCAGAATTTAAAATTCCATATATCTTAAAATTCTTATGCGATATCAAAAATTTGACTTAATATTCTTGTCTAGGGAATCAAAATTAGGGAAAGATGGGTCTAGCCCCAATTTAAGAACAACCATAGCAAAATTTGAAAATCACGAAATTATGATTTCTAGAGATGATCCGCACCCCTGGCGCGATACGTCAACGGTGCCCTCCTATACATTTTTGTGCCCAGTTATTCTATGTCGATCCAAGACTTTTGGGTCTTTGGCCTATGTGTTCTCAAGCGTGTTTTTACCTATACTTAGCCATATTTGACTCTCATATCATCCTAAACATTTCCCAATACTCACTCATACACTTAGCCATATTTTTCCCTCCTAAATTCAAGTCTCAAAGCCCTTATCCGAAAATAAGGAATTCCTTTAAGCTTCAATTTCAATCTTCATCAAGAGCTCCTCAAAGTTAAGGTATGTGGGTTTTAGCCATTGGGTCTTTCCACCCACAGTGCCCTAATCAACTTTTTATTCAATTTGCATTATTTAAAGTATATTTTACAATTGGTTTACTAGTATGAACATATATATAAACTATGTTAAAGCTATGTAAAGTTGTGACTATTTTGCTATGTTTTGAGCCATAAACCTTGGATCTATTGTAAGATTTAATGAGGGGTTTTGATATATGTTGCTTGAGGGTGTTGCAAAGTGTTGATTGTTGGTTTTATAATGGATTTTCTTTCATGATTTCACCTCTATATTTCAAGGTTTTATACTAGCATCAAATAGCCTCTAAGTTTTTGATAAAATGTCAGGATGTGGTTTGTTGAGGAATTGAAGGTCCAAAGTATGAGATATGATATGAATGATGTTATGACAATGAAATGAGATTATGTGTATGATAAATTCTATATAAAGTGTTGCGTCATACTATGCTCAATCCCGGGTGACCACGAGCTTGGTAAACCTAGATAGGGGTTCGTACTCGTCAACCTAGTAAGGGGTTGGTACTTCATCATCAGGGTGATGGGTTGGCATCATTATCAACTTGGATAGGTGTTTGTACTTGTCAACCTATGAGGCATTTGTACCTACCCACCTAAGAGATGGGATGGCATGATCATCAACCTACAAAGGGGTTTGTACTTTGGAAAGCTCGCTTGCTCTCTTCTACACATATGATATCCTATATGAGCATGAGTTACTTAAGCATGTTTTACTTATGCATTGACAATACATACCATATTATTATAGTATGCATATTTTCTATTGTTATACATTTTGATTAAGGTGCCCCTCTCTTATTGCATTGCATCCTATATACTTAGTACATTAAAATGTACTAACACATACTCTTGCCTACATGATATCACCATGTATAAACTGGTGCTAAAGTTGATCATCCTCCCCTTCCACATGGCTAGATTGGTACTACTCATGCTTGTTGGTGAGTCCTCCACTTTGGGGACCTTATTCTATGTTTCTATTATTGTGTATTGAGACATTCTTCTTCACGTTCTATGTTCACCATGAGGGTGAGCCCAGTTGCTTTGTCTTGGCCCTCTCTCTTATCTATATATTAGAGGTGGTTGTTGGATATGACATATACCTATGATATGAGCTTTAACTCTGGTCTCTTGATTATGATGTTTATGCAAGCTTTCCCCTTAGCCCTTTTGCCCCTATACTTATAGTTCATGTTTTTTATATGCTTCCACGACCAATGATATGTAATGCTAAGTTAAGTGACCTGTTTAGGCTTCTTTGGGTTCTTCAGTTGCCGTGTCATATCTAAGCCCTAGGATTGGGTTATGACAAACTTGCTATTAGAGCACTAGGTTGATAGATCCTCGAAGTGCAACACGCTATGTCGATTAGGGTCCTATTCATGGTTATGAAGCATACCATGCCTATGAATAGGAGGCTATGAGGTGTTTTAGGAAATGTTTCCCTTCTTCATGGTCTATATCATGCTACAGAGTTGTGGAAAGTTTTTTTCCCCTAATAATTGTTCTTTGCTATGCTAGATCATGCAAAATACTAGAGGAAGAAGGGCCCAAACTCCCGATGAGCAACCTACCAATAGTGAGCTCCGTGATGTTCTCATTATGCTTGCTCAGGTTCTATCCACCTAAGACAATCAATGGTCCCAAACTCCTTATGCTACTACCTCAGGGGCTAAGGTAAGGGAATTCATAAGTACAAATCCTTCGGTGATCTATGGGTCAAAGGTGGATGAAGATCCATAAGAGTTCCTTGATAAGGTGTACAAGATTTTGAATACCATGGGTCTTAGGCTGAATGAAAAGGCAGAGTTGGCAGCGTACCAACTCAAAGGGGTAACCAAAATATATTATGATCAATGGAAGGGTGAAAAGGGAATTGGTAATGTGGTACTTTAGGAGAATTTCAAATTGTCTTTCCTTAATATATTTTTCTCTCTTAAGCTTAAGGAAGCTAAGTTGGTGGAGCGTATGAACTTGAAACAAGGTACTATGAGTGTGAGGGAGCATGCCCTCAAGTTTAATAAACTTTCAAAGTGTGCTCCTCCTTTGGTGGTGGATCGTAGGTCTAGTATGAATAAGTTCGTGATGGGGGTCTCCGACTTGGCAAGTGAAGAATGCTAGCCCGCCATGTTAATTAATGAAATGGACTTGTCTAAGTTGATGACCTATCCGAGTAAAGGAAGGAGGAGAAATTGAGGAAGAGAAGGGGGCAGGAGGCCAAGAGAGCCCGATTTGAGGGTAAATTCCAAAAGGTGTTAGGTTTTATCAAGGCTAAGGGTCTTCTCATGCTACTAATAGGGGTTTGGCTAATAACTTCCCTAGGCCTCAAGGTGTTAGTGGTATGGCTCCCATTGATCTGTATCCTACATTTGGGAAGAGTCATAGGGGCCCATGTTTGATGGAGTCTAATATGTGCTTTGATTATAAGGAGCTTGGACGTAAAAGGGTGGATGTCCAAGAAATAGTGGCAAAGGTCGGGGAGCAAATGCGGTTCCATTAGGTAGAGGTGGTCCTAAAGGTGGTGCCCCAAGGCACTATCAGCTTTATACTCTACATGGGATGCAAGGGGTTGGTGAGGTTCCTGATGTTGTCACCCATATGTTACTAATCTTTGACTTTGATGTATATTCTTTGATTGATCTGGGTGCCACTCTTTCTTTTTTTAACCCCTTTGTTGCCCAAAAGTTCCATGTTGACCCCAAGTTATTGCATATGCCAAATGAAGTGTCTACTCCTATTGTGCATCTATTGTTTCTAGGAAAATTGGTAGAAGTTGTCCCATTTGCATTTTGCATAAGTTGTTGCCTTTTCATATTGTTAAATTAGACTTGGTAAATTTTGATTTCTTTTTTGGATGGATTGGATGCATTCCTACTATGCTTTCATTAATTTTAGAACCCATAGCGTCAACTTTCAATTTCCTAATGAACCTGTCCTTGAGTGGGAGAGTCAAGATGTGGTGGTCAAGTGTAGATTCATTTGTTGCATTAAAACCTATAAGTTGATCTCTATGGGGTGTCTTTACCATCTAGTAGAGGTTAAAGATATGGAATCGAATGTCCCTTCCATAGAGTCGGTTCCAATTGTAAATGAGTTTCTTTATGTCTTCCCAAATGACCTTCCCGGTGTTCCTCCCAAAAGGGAAATACATTTTGGTATAGACCTCCTCTCCGTTACTCTACCTATTTGTATTCCCCCTTATGGTATGTCCTCGGCAGAGTTAAAGGAGTTAAAGGAGCAATTGAAAGATTTGTTGGAGAAGGGATTTATTAGGCCTAGCCAATCACCTTAGGGTGCACCTATATTTTTTGTAAAGAAGAAGTATACGCCCCGTAGAATATGCATTGACTACCGGCAACTCAATTGGGCCACTATAAAGAATAGATATCCTCTTCGAAGAATTGATAATTTGTTTGACCATTGTAAGGGGCCAGATATTTCTTTAACATTGATTTTCGGTCCGGGTATCATCAATTGAAGGTAAGGGAGTGTGATATTCCCAAGATGGCCTTCCGAACTAGATATGGGCAATAAGAATTTATGGTGATGTCTTTTTGGTTGACTAATGCACCAACCATCTTCATGGACCTAATGACTAGGGTTTTCAAACCCTACCTTGATGCCTTTGTTGTGGTATTCATTGATGATATATTGATCTATTCACATATTTGGGAGGAGCTTATAGGGCATTTGAGGTTTGTGTTGCAAAGATTGAGGGAGGAGAAATTATACGCCAAATATGACAAGAGTGAATTATGGTTGAAAGAGGTTGCATTCTTGGGTGATGTGGTATTGGGGGATTGTATTAAGGTGTATCCTAAGAAGACCGATGTGATTAGAAATTGGCCTAGAACATTGACCCCATCGGATATTAGGAGTTTCATAGGCCTAGTAGGTTATTATAGAAGATTCGTGAATGGGTTCTCCTCCATTGCTTTCCCTATGACAAAATTGACTCAAAAGAAGTTTAGGTTTGTGTGGACTGATAAATTTGTGAGGGTATTCCAAACATTAAAAGATAAGCTTGTATTCGCTCCTACATTATCACTATCGGATGGGCTTGAGGGATTTGTGCTGTATTGTGATGCTTCTTGGGTTAGTTTGGGTTGTTTGTTGATGCAAACTGGTAAGTTTATAGCATATGCTTCAAGACAACTCAAGTTACATGAAAGGAACTACCCTACCCATGATCCAGAGTTAGCCGCCATTGTGTTTGCACTAAAGATTTGGCGTCACTATTTGTATGGGGTACACGTTGATGTATTCACTGATGATAAGAGCATCCAATATTTTTTCGCTCAAAATAATCTCAACTTGAGGCAAAGAATATGGTTAGAACTTCTTACTGACTATGAGATAAGTGTGCATTACAATCCCCGTAAGGAAAATATTATGGCGGATGCTTTGAGTTGGGTGTCTATGTGTAGCCTAACCCATGTTGATGGTGTTGATAATGAAATGGCTAAGGAGGTGCATCAATTGGATAGATTGGGGGTTAGGTTGGAAGTGGTTGGTGATGATGGTATTGTTCTTGTTGAAGGGTCTAAGTCTTCATTGGTTGATGAGGTTATAGAAAAAAAAGATCTTCACTCCTCCTTGCTTGAATTGAAGGCCTTGGTGAAAGAGGGCAAAGTAGAGGTTTTCTCCCAAAGGGGAGATAGGGCCCCTTATGTACCAATCTCAATTGTGTGTGCCTTATGTTGATGTTTTGAGGTAGAACATCATTGATGAGGCCCATAATTCTTCTTATTCTATCAACCCAAGTTCCATTAAAATGTATAGAGACTTTAGGGATATGTATTTGTGGGGAGGCATGAGGAGGGACATTGCCAAATTTGTTTCCGATTGCCATAGTTGTCAACAAGTGAAAGCCAAGCATCAATGGTCGGGTAGCCTAATCCAAGACAAGAGATCCCTACTTTGAAGTGGTAGGTGATTAATGTGTATTTTATTGTTGGGTTGCCCAAGACTAGAATAGGTTTTGAATCCATATGGGTTGTGGCTGATAGGATGACGAAATTGGCTCACTTCCTACTGGTTAAGACCATATGTGGGGCTGAAGACTATGCAAGGTTATACATCCATTAGTTAGTGAGGTTTCATAGGGTTCCTTTTTCCATCATATGAGCTCGTGGTGCATAATTCACTTCACATTTTTGGAGGTCTTTTCAAAGTTGTCTTGGTACAAAAGTTCACCTTAGTACAACCTCTCACCTTGAAATGGATGGCCAAGATGAAAGAACCATTCAGACACTTGACGATACACTTAGAGCTTGAATCTTAGATCTTAAGGGCAGTTGTGATGACCATCTTCCATTGAAAGAGTTTACCTACAACAATAGCTATGTTCGAACCCGTAACTTAACTTAAACCCCGAAAGTCTTTAATTGGTCAATTTAATAAAGTTTGGGATCGAACGTAAAATTTCTGTTAAGTTTAGTCCTTAAGCATAATTTGTGGTGGGGTCAAATGTATATATAATATTTTGATTGGTCCAAGTAGCACACTTGTTGCCTATATATAAGAGTATGTCTTGTAAAAGATGATCAATTCCCATACTTAGCCAAATTTTTGAAAAAAAAATATAGAGCAGGCTGTAGAATCCTCTCGGTATATTGAAGCCCCTTAGTGGCATGGAGGAGTTGGTTGGTCAAGAAAACACTTAATTTAGCGGCTACGAAGAATTTGGGTGTAGTGAAAGATTGAAAGCTATGTTAATTTTTAGCTTTGTTTATGTTAATTCAAGGTTGTGAAGGTGTTATGAATGTGTTAAAATGAAGCTAAAACACGAAAATAGGATTGGTTGTTAGTGGAATTATGGATTTCGAATTTGGGGTTGAATTGGGAACAAATTTGCATATGGCTATATATTGAATTGTTGTCATGTATTTGTGTTTACTTGTCATGAAAATAGTCTTTATGGGGTGAAAGGAGTGTTAGAAAACTATTTAAATGATTACATGAGTGTTAGCTTGAATTGGAACCCCGTTGAAAGTATAACATTATTTTTTTAACATTGGGAGTTGGCATTGGGCCTTAGAGTGGTGCAATACAGTTTTTGAAATATATAGGAACGATTGAATATGGTAGATATACCATGTGATGTAGCCTGCCCTATTTTTTCCAATTATGTCGTAATAGCATTTTGTGATGTTTTGGGATGTTTATGGCATTGGAGATGTTTTATCAAGGTTGTAGATAGTTGTTGTTGTGTTGATTGATTATTTGAGCCGAGTTGAATCCTCGGGGTGACATATATTAAGGGGAGATGCTGCCAAATTTGTTTATAACATTTAGAACTAAAAAGTTAAGAATTAAGGCACGATATGGATATTAATCGTTGGAGTAATTGTAATTGTGTAGACATTGAACATCCAGAAGTCGAAGTTGGATTGACCTTACGTTGGAGCTAGTTGGTAAGCAAAATTGAGGTATGTAAAAGTTTTCGGTCTCTTGGCTTGAAATGGTACGTTTGGTTTACGTCGAATATTTGAAAAATCCCTCTTCCTTTGCAAATTGGGTTTAGATATAATTTATGTTCTTTTGGCCAATTCTATGATAAATAAACCTCACCCGTAATTCATGAATATTAGAATCCATGAATAATATTCGTTTGACCAAAAACTAAGTAGTTTGGGAACTGTAAGTTCAATTTATTCCGAAATCATCATTAAATGTGAAGTTGAACAGTTTTAGAAAAAATAAATAGGGATTCTTAGAAGAATAACTCTTTGATTCCATAAATGATAAATTTTCATATTTCTAAGGTTTTGAAACTAGTTTTTATGCATATGATTCTCACGACTCTGTTTGTGCCCTTTTGGCCTCGTTCACCAATTCCCGGGCTAGTTATTTCATGCGCGTGTATAATTATATGTATATATGTATATATATTCTGAAGTAGGTTGGATACGGCGGGTCACTTTGCCCATGGGTCGACTTTGCCTAGCTTGGAGACATAAGGAGATGGGCTTGGGATGGCATCATGATATTTGAGTGCTGGGCCGAGTTCGCCCCGGCTCATGAGACTGCATTATACCATCGCCTTGGCTCAATAAACGAGCATGATAACCTTTATGCATTACAATACATGAATGCTTGGCGTCGTCGCCCTGGTTCACCTATCCTATGACGTGAGTGCTTGGCCGTTGTTCGCCTCGGCTCACTTGGGCTACAGTTGGGAATTGTGTTAGAGTTGTCGGAGATTTGAAATTTATGGTGTTAGGCTATGGTATGGCGCGAGTTTAGTGGTCACCATCGTTCCCATCTGATATGCATTATTTTGATGGTCTAAAAAGAGAAATATTCGTTTATGTTTGCATACAAGTTTGACTTATACATTTCATTGGAATTATTATTTCCGTTCACATTTCGTGCTTTCTGCTTTACATACTTGGTACGCATTTTGTACTGACCCCCTTTCTTCGGGGGCTACATTCATGCCTGCAAGTATAGACGAACAGGTTAGAGATCCATCGTCTTAGGATCTCCGCCTACCATTGAAGTGCTCCCTTGCCACAGGAGCAGTCTGTTGGTATATACATGCTTCCTTATTTTCTGTACTTTGCATTTATATATATTCAAGGGTACGGCGGGGCCTTGTCCCATCTTAGGATTCTGTTTGTATGGATAGGGGTCTGTGGATACATATGGGTATGGGATGTTTCATGCGAGATGATTACGTATGTATAATAATTTTGTTGGGCGGTTCTACCACAGTGGTGACCTTGTTGGCCCGCTTATGTATATATTTATGTATGAATGCTTGTGGCATGCTGGGATTTCTATTTGCAGGTTGGGTAGTCAGTAAAACAGAGAAAACTCTACAGAAATTTTGGTATAATCCTTAGATAATATAATTGGGAATTTGGTATGGTGTCGTGTGGGTGCCCAATCAGCACTATTCACGATCCCTGGGTTGGGTCGTGACAAGCTATTACAGTAGTATCGGTATGGCTCCTGTAGAGGTTCTTTATCGTAGACATTTCAGATCATCGGTTGGTTGGTTTGAGGTTGGAGAGGTGGCTTTGCTGGGACCAAATTTGGTCATGGATGCTCTTAAGAAGGTTAGGATGATTAGGGAGAGATTGAAAACACCCCAAAATCTTCAAAAATCCTATAACGATGTGAGAAGAACAGACCTTGAATTCAAAGTGGGTGATTGGGTTTAATTCAAAGTTTCTCTAGTGATAGGGGTGGTCCAATTTTGGGAAAAAGGGGATGTTGAGTCCAAGATATGTTGGTCTTTATGTGGTGATAAAGAGGGTTGGCAAGGTGGCTTAGGAGTTAAAATTGCCCAGTTAAATGGATTTGGTTCATCCGGTGTTCCATGTCTCTCTGTTGAGAAAATGTGTGGGTGATCCTAATGCTATTATGCCTCTTGATGTTGTGAGGTTTATTAGGAGAACTTAACTTATGCGGAGAGTCCGATTCAGATTTTTGATAGGCAAGTGAAGATATTGAGGATCAAGGAGGTGGCATCCATTAAGGTTCTTTGGAGAAACCAACAAATCAAAAGTGCTATTTGGGAGGCCGAAGCGGACATAAAAAAGTGGTATACTTATCTTTTGCACTCAAGTCATGCCTAAGGTACTAATTCTAAGTCCTCTATGTGATCTCAAGTCTTGTATTTCAGCACCTATGTCATTTATATGCATTCATGTTTAAGTTGACAAATTTATGATGATTTTGCACTTATGTTGAGATTTTGAAAATGGTGTTTACATGTAATGTTGCATATTGGGGCTGATTTGTTCATGATTACTCTTGTTTTGTATGTTTCTTTTACATTTGGGGACAAATATTCCCAAGGGGGAGATAGTGAAATGACCCCAAAAAATTGCCCAAAAATGTGCCTTGGAATGCCTAAAATTTTAAATTTCATATATCTCAAAATTCGTGTGTGATATTGAATATCCAACTTCATTTTCTTGTTTAGGGGGTAAAAAGTAGGGGAGGAAGGGTCAAAACCCAATTTAAGAGCAACTGTAGAAAAATTTGAAAATCGTAGAAATGAGATTTCCAGAGATGATCTGCGCCCCTAGCGTGACGTGCCAAGGGCGTGCTCCTATACATTTTTGTGCCCAGTTTTTCAATCTCGGTCCAACACTTTTGGGTCTTGGGTCTAAGTGTTTCTGAACATGTTTTATCTATACTTAGCCATATTTCACCCTCATATCATCCTAAACATTTCTCCAATACTCACTCAAACACTTAGCTATATTTTTCACTCCCAAATTCAAGTCTCAAAACCCTTATCTGGAACTAAGAAATTCCTTCAAGCTTTAAGCCTCTTTTTTTCAATCTTCATAAAGAGCTTCCTCAAAGCTATTAGTCATGGGTTGTCCAACCCATGGTACCCCAATCTCTTTTTTACTCAATTTGCATGATTTAAAGTTGATTTTACAATTGGGTTTACTAATATGAACATATCTATGAAGTATGTTAAAGCTATGTAAAGTTATGAGTGTTTTGCTATGTTTTTAGCCATAAATGTCATGACCAAAACCTAGGGCCTAGGTGTGACATGGCATAATAGAAACCGGAACGGACCCCAAGCAAGCCTCTTAGAACATCATTACACATCCTTGGTGCAGAAGCAATAAATCAAGCATCAAAAGATAATAAAGTGGGACAATCGGGCTAAGGAAACGCACTTTAATATCTTATACATCAAGAATAATAGAGTCAACGCTCTTAGCATAGATAAATAACATGTCCAAAAAATAACTCTAATATATAGATATGAGTGGGGGCCAACACAAAGTAACCGATCTCACCCTCATAGTCTAAATAGACAATAAAGAAAAATGTATCAATACATAATAAGAGCAACATAGTCTAAGGTCCCTGAAGTGGAAGACTCACCAACTAGTTTGAGTAGTGTCGAACCAGCGATGTGGAGGAGAATGATCAACTTGGACATCGGTTCCTACATGGTGACATCATGTTGGCATAGAGTATGCATTAGTATATTTGAATGTACTAAATATATAGGATGCAATGTAACAAGAATTAGGCATTATAATAGAAATGCATAACAATAGGCAATAGGCATAATATAACAATATGGCATGTATGATCAATGCCTAATAAAGTATGCTTAAGTAACTCATGCTAATATAGGATATCATATGTGTAGAAGAGACCAAGATAGATTTCCAAAGTACAAATCCCTTGGTATGTTAGTGATGATTCCGTTCCATCACTTAGGTGGTGAAGTACAAACCTCTCACTAGGTTGGTGATAATGCTGCTCAATCACCTAGGTGGAGAACTACAGACCCTTCCCTAGGTTGATGAGTACAAACCCCCATCTAGGTTAGTGCTGAGGCCACCCAATCACTAACCCTTTTCATAGGTTGATGAGTACAAACCCCTATCCAGGTGATTGATGATGCCGTCTTGTGACTAGGTGGAGAAGTGCAAACCCTTCCCTAGGTTAATTGATAACTACAAACCCCTATCTACGTTATCTGGCTTCTTGGTCCCCCTGGATTGGGCATGGTCTACTGCAACACTTCATACGGAGTATATCATATGTATAATCTCATTTCATCATCATATAGTTAAGCATATCATTTCTCATGTTTTGGACATTCAACTCCTCAAGAAACCACATCGGAACATTTTATCAAACACTTAAAGGGTGTGTAATGCTAGTATAAAATCATGAAATATAAAGATGAAATATTGAAATCAAATACATCCTAAAACCATCAATCAACACCTTGCAACGCCCTCAAGCAATATACATCAAAACACCTTCTCAAATCTTAGAATAGATCAAAGATTTATAGCTCAAAACATAGCAAAACAGTTATAATTTCACATAGTTGTAATATAGTGTGCAGTGAATTTCATAATAACAGGACCCATTTGTAAATGTACTTCAAATCATGCAATTTGAGTGGAAGGAGTCTTAGATATCATGGGTAAAAGGAACCTATAAAAGAAACCCACATACATTAGCGTGGAGATGAACTTCTTGAAGATTAGAGATGATGACTTGAAGCTTGGAGAAGAACCTTGAAGGAAAACCTTCGCTTAGGATTGGGCTTGGGACTTAGATTTTGGAGTGAAAATATGACTAAGTGTTTGAGTGAGTAGTAGGAAATATTATGGGTAATATGAGGGTGAAATTTGGCTAAGTATAGGTAAAAACAAGATTGAAAACATTTAAGCCTAAGACCTAAAAGCCTTGGACCGAGATAGAAATCACTGGCAACAAAATACATATGTCCGTGTCTGGTCCACAATGCAGACCAACCGCGGAGGCCAAAATAATACATTTTCGTGACAGCTGCACATCGCAGTGCTATTGAGATCGGTTCTAGATAAGAAAAATTATGAAAATTTAAATTGCTAACTGTTTTCTCTTAAATCGGGGTTAGACCCTTTGCCCTCTAATTTTGACCCCATGAACAAGAATATAAACTCTTTTTTATATTGTACACGAATTTTAAGATATATGAAAATTAAAAATCTAGGCAGTTTGAGGTACACTTTTAGGCATTTTTGGGTTCGTTTCAAAATCTCCCACTTGGGAACATTCGTCTCCGAATGTAAAAGAGACATACAAAACAAGAGTAATCAAGAATAAATCAGACCCAACAAGAATGCAACATTACATTTAAAAAAACATTTTCAAAATCTCAACATACATGTAAAATCATCATAAATTTGTCAACTTAAACATGAATGCATATGAATGACATAGGGGCTAAAACATAAGACTTGTAATTACATTAGAATTAGTACCTTAGGCTTGAGTAAAGTGGAAACGATAAGATACCGCTTTTACATCTCCGCCTTCGCCTCCCAAGTAGCACTTTTTATTTGTTGGTTCCTCCAAATGACCATAACAAATACCACCTCCTTGTTCCTTAGTATCTTTACTAACCTATCAAAACTCTTAACTGGAACCTCTTCATAGGTCAAGTTATCCTCAACAACACCCACAACATCAAGAGGCACAATAGCATTAGGATTACTAACAAATTTTATCAGCATAGAGATGTGAAACTCCGGATGAACCAAATTTATTTCACTAGGCAACTTCAATTCATAGGATACCTTGCCAAGCCTCCTTAAGACCTCATAAGGACCAACATATCTTGGACTCAACTTCCCCTTGTTACCAAAATGGACCACACCTTTCATTTCGAGAACTTTAAAATAAACACAATCACCCACTTTGAATTCAAGGTCTCTTTTTCTCACATTGGCATAGGATTTTTGATGACTTTGGGCTGTCTTCAATCTCTCCCTAATCATCATAACGTTATCAAGAGCCTCCATAACAAGATCTGGTCCCAATAAAGCCACCACTCTGACCTCAAACCAACCAACCGATGATCTACAACATCTCCCAGAAAGAGCCTTAAAAGGAACCATACCGATGCTAGAGTGATAGCAATTGTTGTAGGCAAGGTCAATCAAAGGAAGATGTCCATCCCAACTACCCCTCAGCTCCAATACACAAGACCCTTACCATATCCTCAAGTGTTTGAATGGTTTTTTCATCTTGGCCATCTTTTGGTAGGTGAAAGGCCTTACTATGGTGAACCTTTGTACCAAGACCCTTTTGAAAAGACCTCCAAAAGTGTGAGGTGAATTGTCGACCAAGATACAATATGATAGACAAAGGAACCCCATGCAACCTCACCAACTCATGGATATACAAGCTTGGATAATCTTCAGGCCCATATGTGGTCTTAACTAGTAGAAAGTGAGCCGATTTCCTCATCCTATCAACCACAACCCATATAGAGTCAAAACCTTTCTAGTCTTGGGCAACCTAACTATAAAATCCATATTAATCACCCTTCACTTCCAAGTTGGAATCTCTGTGTCTTGGGTTAGGCCACCAAACCTTTGATGTTTGGCTTTGACTTGTTGACAACTATGGCAGAAACAAGCTTGGCAATGTCCTTCTTCATACCTCCACGCCAATACACACCCCTCAAGTATCTATACCTTTTGGTGGAAAAGGGGTGGATAGAGTAAGAGGATGTCACGACCCAACCCAGGGGCCGTGAATGGTGCCGATAGGGCACCGCGACAACCACTTACACTGAATCTTTACTTACGACAGCTAAGGAAATTCACAAAAATTTCGACAGAGTTTCTTCTGTTTTATTGGCTAATCCACCTGCAAACAGCGAACCCAACAGTACTAGATGTAGTCATAAGAACAGGTATACAAACACATACACGGGCCGACAAGGTCACCGCTATGGCAAAGCCGCCCAATAAATATATCATACAAATGAGATCAGACCAACGTGAATTCCCACATGTATCCACAGACCTCTATATACAGAAAACAGACTATAAGACGGGACAGGGCCTCGTCATACCCTCAAGTATATATATACATAAATGCAAAATACAAACGAAGCGTGTACAAACATATACCAAACTGTCTGCTCCTGATGCTAG